>BGPR01004174.1:63446-117788 GCA_013235015.1 Araneus ventricosus | reverse complement strand
ATCCTGCTTATTGTCCTGCATTAACGTGCACCCACAAGACAATTTCGCTACAATATTAAACATGACTTTAAAATTTTATTTTTAATCAGAAGTTTTAAGAATGGAACGAAAATTGCTGTGTCAGAAGTTTAAGCACAAAACTGCTTTTATACATATTAGTGAAATCACACAAGTAGGTGCCCACATATATGATATCTAGGTAAATACGAAAAACCTGACTGTTGGTTTGACATTAGTTCAAAATGGCCAAGTCTAAAGAATTTTCATATGAGAAAGAATCAAAAGTCGAGTATATGGGAGAAAAACAGAAGTCAATTTCTTTGAAATTGCAGCTACTTTAAAGAGCTCTAAACGGGGAATTTATCAAATATTGCTAGATTGCTAAATTGAAAATTGCTAGGTCTAAAGATTTTTCATATGAGTAAGAATCAAAAATCCTTGTATGGAAGCAAAAGAGAAGTCAATTTCTCTGAAATTGCAACTACTTTAAAGAGCTCTAAACGGGGAATTTATCAAATATTGCTAGATTGCTAAATTGAAAATTGCTAGGTCTAAAGATTTTTCATATGAGTAAGAATCAAAAATCCTTGTATGGAAGCAAAAGAGAAGTCAATTTTTCTGAAATTGTAGATACTTTAAAGTGCTCTAAACGTGGAATTTAGCAACTATTAGCTCGTGGTAAAAACTTCAAACGAAAATCTCGTTCTTGTAGACCACGAGTGACCAGCTCCTGCTGTCGTAGCAGCATGAGGAACTTGGCTTCAACTAGGAAGTATTGCCTTTCAAGAATTAAAATTTCACTGGAGGCAAGTATTCATGGAAGTAACTATTCATGGAAGACTTTTAGAATCTGGATACATGAAAAACCGTAAGGGACTCGATTACATTGCTTGTAACCACACCATAAATAAACTGGATTACTGTGGGCTCAACAGCACAAGTCATTTGGTGATATATGGCTTAATGTCTTATTCCGAGATGGAAAATAAAATGGAATTTGGACGGTCGTGATGGGATTGCATGCTGTTAACATGATCTTTGAAAAAAACTGAGGAGTATGTTTAGTAGACAACATGGTGGTGGATCTCTGATGGTGTTGTGCTTCGCTCTCGTCCATTCACTGAGCAGAGCGTGCGTGGCGTGTCTTACCTCGGTCCTTACCTACCAAGACACTTTGCCGACAGGACAATTGGCCGACACGCACGTTTTGCCGACAGGACCGACAAGTCTTACCAATCCGCCCTCTGGCAATAAGCGGTAAGCGAACTCGGTGACGTATTCTTGTTGAATAGAGCATGCCAGAGAAGCGAATGAATATTCTCTCCTTGCAGTGAGTCGTGATATGTTTGCTGCTAAGAACAAATATATTTTTGTATAATTTTTGTCGAATGTCCCTTCCAAGCATATTGTTACAAAAGTCTTTCTGTGGGTGTATGGTGTAAACAGTCCAACAGGATAATGGAGAATGAAGATTTATTCATAAATATGCAGGAAAACACGTAGCACAGGTACAGGAAACAATAGTTCTTGCACAGATTACCAACGTAAACAGACAACAATTCACAGGTAATAACAGTTCAGCACTTTGATATTTATCAACACAAACAGTCAGCAAATAACTAATAACGACAATAACAGCACTTTCAATAGCGCTCAGCTCACCAGCTTCCTTGCTCGCACTGCAGACGAAACCCCCAAGTCGTTCCAATGGATCAACACACTATTCTCCCTGATCCAAACGCGGTCTTTATATACTCTCTCCGACAGTCCGTGACGTCACATGAAGTTTTCTCGTATATTCAAGCGTATTTACTTTCCTAATAGAGATACCGAGAAAAGGGTAGAATTTTCTGGAATCATCGATTTGTCGCCAAGGTCAGTTGTCCCGGAACGGCCACTGCCCGTCACTTAATGCTTAACCTTGTAAAACTCTCTTCCCAACCGTAAGACTAGCATTGCTGAGAAGTGACTTTCCATGTTCGCAATAATATATATGTATGGATGCAGATTGATTATATTTCACACTCCATTATGAATATGACGATTCATCCTCGCCTTCGGTATGGGGAGCGATTTCTTTCAATGGGCACATATCCCTAGTCTTCCTCAATGGTCGTCAAAAATCTGAAAGCTACCAAGAGACATTTACCAATCACTTGTTTCCTTTTGGAATAATTTTAAGCGGAACAGATTGGACTTTTCAACGTGACAAAGCTTCAATCCATGCCACCAAATCAATGTCACAATAGCCTAGATCCTACTGTATTACCGCCACGAGAGAAGGCCTAGACACTAGACTTGCCTATGGCGGGCGTTATGGAAAAGGGATATTCCACTGCAATTTAGGGGGTGAAAGAAAGGGACTTATTTCATTTGGCGCAGATGGAACCGACGGTAGTGTCGTTTCGCTTTGTACTACGGTCGAAAACGAATTCTCGCCTTGCGAAGTGTGCTTAGTTCGCCAAATGTTGCTGTTGATTTTAAACCCGTTTACCTACTTTCTTAGACACGTCTACTTGCGGCAACCCTGTATAGGGTTTTTCTTCTGGGGGTAGGACAGTACATGGTGTCGGTTTTGAACTGGCCAGCCCTAAATTCTGATTTTCACCCCATAGAAAACGTGTGAGGTGATTTTGCCATTTTGATAAACTGAAAGCTGTATTCTTTAGTTGAAGAATTGAGAGTGGCCACTGAGAAGGCTTGATTTGAACTAAAGCCAGAACATAAGTGTAATCGATGGAAAAACATGTATTTCACCTAATTCAATCTAAATGAGTAATAATCAAGTATTAACATTTTATTTTTACTCGACTGTGAAAAGATAACTGTCTAAAATTAACCATTCACTCTCTTCTTGGTAATCTTTAATCCCGACTATGGAATAAATTTAGTTGAAGTTGCGACCAGTAGAGTAGAGTTTTTAATAATAACTAGAAAGAAATCATATATGTATGTATAAGCGAGAGCACAATACTTATGACATTATCATACGATTTTTTTAAAGGTCCTTAATTACCACTCAAAATAAAGCAGAAATTTTTATATAAAATTCTAAAATTTGTGGAAATGCATACTTACTTGGCGTCGGAGATGCCCTGATCAAGAAGGGGGCTTTCCCGGTCGGAGGCCAACCATTGCACTTAGGTTGGCTGACAACCGCCACTTCCGCAAAGTGTGGTTGGTTGGGGCGCATAATTTTTGGTAGTCGGGACTGCGTTCGCGCTGCTCCCGTTATAAGTAAGAAAAAAGGACTATAATATCAAATATCGTGCGACATGTAATTCAGATTACATGTGTAGATGCAAAGTTTTTACGTAAAAATCGAAGAGTATTGTCAAAGATGGGAAAGCAGTTCAGTTGAAAGATCCGGTACAGTCTTCGTTCATCATTTTGACCCATTCGCGAACCAGCAACTTGGGTTTTTCTCGTTCGTTCGACAGAATTAATATTGCATTCTGGAGCGGGTGATAAAGAAACCTGCGTTCAAGTGCTCCCAAAAGAAAGACTGGAGAGCCTGAAAGGTTAATCTATTCGCTCGTGCAACAGTGAAGTAACAATTGTTCCTTGCTTGTGAAGCATTACTTATCGGAGCGAACCGGAATATTCCAATAGCATTCAATACTAGGGGTTTTGCACCCTGCTCGCTTCACTCGCTACAATGAGGACACTGTGTGACCTAGCACAGTTACTGTATATATATATATATATATATATATATATATATATATATATATATATAATAATCTCTCTTAATTTTATTTCGAATTCTAATATTATATATTTTAAAGTCTTAATGTATTCCAAAACCACTTTTCTTAAACTCCAGTTTCGTTCTATTTCCCGCGCTGGAGGTATATTAAATCTCTCTTTTTGGCATATTTATTACTAAAAGAATATTTTAATCGCTTCCACGCGCACACAACTCGCGAAATCGGCGACTTAATGCCGCCATGCATTTTCCCTAAAACACTTGTGTAATATAGTAGAAATAGCTATTATTCTCTTCACTTTGATCACGTATCTATCTGCTAAATCCCTACCTGAGAAAAAGCAGGGATCTTCTGTTCTCTTTTGGCTTAAAAACTTAAACGAAGATGTACGTACATTCCGTCACTCTCCCATAATAAAAAGAAATTAGTTAATAACTCGGCCTGTTTAATCATTTAAAGACTACAACAACGAATACATTATATATATATATATATATATATATATATATATATATTAATTCTAGAAACAAATTAGATTTAATATTATTAATAAACAGATTGAGGTGTGATGTCTAAGCTGATTTCCTTTTGATGCTTTCACCTTAATGAAGACAGAATAAAATTTTTTGGCACTAAAAAGGGCCATTTTTTATATAATGAAAGCATCAGGAAAGCAAATTCAATAGGCAACTGAATCCAACTAAGAAAATCATAAGCGTAAGAAAAATGAAAAAAATACATTTTAAATAATCAATGCATTTGATGCCTCACAATTCTCTTAAACAATTTATATACATTTAAAAAAATAATTAATCAATTAAAAAATTTGAAAGTGCATCTGGCAGACGAATAGTAGATAATTTCAGTTTTTTAAGATTTAAATTATAATACTTAAGAAACTCTTCAATTTCTGCAAGTGCATATATTGAGGTCCACTATCTTCAGAATACTGCCGAACAAAACCTTCACTAAGAGCATCTTTGCATCGAAACCAAGTTCTGGAATATAATTGACTTCCTCGAAACCACAAATTGTAGAAAACAACGATGGTAATTGAAATGGTGCTAGAGTTTGTATTGCTTCATTTAATTTGTCGTACCAATTTGTGTACCCAGTAATCCTTGCATCTTACATGTCTGCTGAAAATTATTGCACACAATTCCATCACCAGTTTTTAAATCATCAAAACTTACAGCCCCCAATTTTCTTAAAAGCAATAAGCGTAAATAATACCTTTCAGAATCTTGGATGTTACCCACAGGCATTCTTCCAATAACCTGTTCACCTCCTCGTTGCCGCTTTTGCCATTTCATTGCACTTTTATTAAAAGTATAATAATGAGGAACATCTCTATATAAATAATTATGAGAATCTTGATCATTCTTATTCAGCTCAAACCATGCAATAAGTGCTGTTTGTCTTGTAGCAGACCTTGCAACAGCTTCCTCTCCTTGTCCATCTTGATAAACAATAGCCTGTTGATCTGGCAAATGAACAGCTAATCGTACAACAGTGTGAGACTTTTCCGATAAATTGAATTCATTCAAGCGCCACATAGCTTCTGGTACACTAACAGACCTCCCATCTAGAAAGGATAAAATCTTATTATGATCTAGTGTGTTTTCATTCTCAAATCTTATTGATGCTGCATCATGCCCTTTATATACATATTTATATAGATATTTTACACTTTTTATAGAAGCGCATACTTCTACATTAATGGGAGCATTGAATTTTTTTGAAAGCCAAGGGTTATAAGGTACAACCCATCGGTTATCCAAATCATGCCTACCGACTCTTACAGATTCTGTACACTTTCCTTGATACATGAGATATCCATTTATATTCTCTTCTGTTTTTTCTCTAAACTCTTTTGGATATTGCTTGGTACACACACCTTCTCTCATACACGGCAAGTTTGGATTTAAAGTTTCACATGGACCATGAATCATGCATCTAGTTATGATTTGAAAAAGTGTTGGATCTGTAATGGAATCTGGTAGCTCTGCACTCACATACTATAAATATGCAGCTAAAAGTTCAATCAATTTCATTTTAAAAACACGCACAACTATATCTGGTCTATCTTCTGGGCGTTGTTGCCCATCCAGCACATTTAAGTATCTACCCATGTTACAAATAGTTGTAAATGTTACAAATAGATCATGTCGACCAAATTTCCTCACTATTTATAATCGAAACTGCCCGACTTAAACTCATTTTACAAAAATTTCGTTGACCCGATTAAATCAAACTAAAATAGCCGATCCGAAAGTAAACAGTCGAAACTTTCGAGCTGTTGCCAAGCGACGATTATGAAATTCAGCCCGATTTTGCGTCCACGTAAGCGTTTTATTTATAATGATTTTAATTGTGTTTTCGCATTTGATTTCAACTACTCCTGTATTTCGGTGACGACGGTGTATAATTCTGACTAGACTCTGTTGTGTGAGATTACGATGGATAAATATTTACAATGCAGCCAAATTGGTGTTATATGGTTTTGGTGTTGGCATGGCTGCTGTTGATTGGTTGATTGCTGTCAGGGTTTTCATGTTTTTGAACTAGGCTGCTAATTAATGTTCCAAGGTTTTTTGGTATTTCTGGATGTTGATTGGTTGATTGCTGTTATTGATATAAAGGTTTTGCTGAGGTATTGTTGTTATGCTCATGGGGTGGCCACCGGATTCGGGGCTTCGCAGAGAGTGATGTCTACGGTCACGTGACTTCTTCGATTTAGCGTGTCCCTATTGACAGGGGAGGAGTAGGAAATCTCCGAATTGCATGCCGGTCTGTAAAAGTGGCTGGGGCGTAGCTGGTAGTAGATTTGTTCACAAGCCCTCCATTCAAAATCAGACGATGTGGTCCGTGCACGAGGTCGAGGAATGGTTCTGTATCTTCTGTCACTTGTGCTTAAAGTTTTGACACGCCTACATTTGTATTTTTGTTAAGTTTCAGCTTGAAAATAAAGTTTAAAACATGATTGTATCAAATATAATTTCAATTCTATAGTTTTTATATACGTTAGCACTGATTTAAAATGGAGTGAATATTTAAATTTCCTTTTAAAATTATTGTTGTGCTTAAACTTTTGACACAGTAATAGATACGCATGCAATCTGCATATATTAGATGCTTTTAACACATTACGATTTGAACTTTTCTTACAGAATACACATTTACATTCTTATTAGGACTAATTATTATTGTTGTTCTAAAGGAAAAATTATCAAAACCGGAAGAACTTATGATATAAAAACTATTATATCCGCGAGACACATTGCGACTATTTAGGAATGAAAATGGTTGAGACTAACAGAGTTAATTATAGGACAGACACTCTTTGAAACAAAGGGTACTGATCCTCGTAAGTAGGCAATTCCAAACCTCCGGATAAGTCAGACACAACAACGTTCTCAGACTGTTTTGTGTTCCTATTGTTACAAAGATGTAATGTCGCTTTCCTGCCACGCTAGTCTTATAGTTGGGAAGGGAGTTTTACAGGGATAAGCATGGAGCGACGGGCAACGGCCAGGCCTGAACCCCTGACCTTGGCGACAAAACGAAGATTCCCGAATATGCGATCATTTTCTCGATATCTACATTAGACGAGGAGATACTAGCTAGATATTTCCTCGTGACGTAACAACCAGTCCAGCAAGAGTATAAAAACGGATTGCGAACGCCTTCGAGGGACGACTTGGGAGTTTCGTCTGCAGTGCGAGCTGGAAAGCCGGCGAGCTAAGCGCAATTGAAAGTGCTGTTACTCTCATTATTAGTGATTTGCTGACTGTTTGTGTTTCTAAATCCGAAAGTGCTGTTACTGTTATTACTAGTGAATTATTGTCTGTTTGTATTGCTAATCTGTACAAGAGTTATTGTTCCTGTTACCTGTGCTACGTGTTTTCCTGCATATTTGAAAATAAACCTTAATTCTCCATGATCCTGCGTGTTGGACTGTTTACACCATACACTCACAGAACGATTTCTGTAACAGTATATATGGAACAAACCTCTATGTTATATTAACTTTCGGTGATCGCTACAATCGATTGTAGGCAACTGGCTTGCAGACAAATTGAAATTGGGGAAGATGGCCATCAACGCATCGATTTGATGCGGTGATGGCCATCTTCCCAACGCTAACTCACGATGACCAACGATGGAGACGCTAAAGAAGCAATTAAGAACGCTGAATAACGCTTGCCACATAGTTGGGGGTCATGAATGACTCACGCTTTTGTTAGTAATATGACTATCTCATTTACGGAGATGCAGGAGCTGAAGTAAATGGGATGATATTCTAATGATCAGACTAGGGATGGCGGGTATTGAAAAAAAGCCGGTTTTCGATTAAACCTCGCGGTTAAAACCTCTCAAAATAACCAGTTTTTGAAAAACCGGTTTTCGGTGTGTTTTTTTAAAAAGCAACGTTTATCGACAGAATTTTTTTACTAATAACAATATGCAATAAGTAATTATTAATACAATATTTAATTAATGTAATAATTAATATTTATAAATAAATAATTAATACAATATGTAATAATAATAAATGAGTAATCATTGCAATAAGTAAGTATTATAGACAAAAATTTTTATTAACTTTGTTTTCAAATTAATTCATTGACCAATATTTATCATTTAATCTGCTTATAAAGGCTTTTTCAGCAATATACTGATCCGTGAGTCGGCACCTCTCATCGAAAACAACATCATTCAACGTAGATACTAATCTTTTGGACGCCACAGAACTTCCGACTAAAAATAAATATTTTAAACAAACGCCATTTGCAGACAAAATTTTTTATTAGTATTGTTTTTTATGGAAATCAATCCATTGGCCAATATTTATCTGTTCCTAAAGACTCTTTCAGTCATCCGCCAACCAACAGACGCCTCGAGGAAGAGGTGGTCGGCGATTGGCCTAAGATGATGAAATTCAAAGCTTTATAACTTGGTAAATTTTAGTCTAGTCGAACCTAAAATCGAGCTTATCTTCCGACCCGGTTTTTTCCAGGGTTTTTGGATTTAAAAAAAGATTTAAACCGGGCAAAAAATAACCGAAAAAACCTGCTAACCGAAGAAAAAACGGTTTTCGGTTTAAATCTGTAGGTGTTTTCCATCCCTAGATCAAACACACCAGATTACTCTCTGAGTACATTACAGCCACCTTAGCCAAAAAAACAGTATGTTGACTACATGCACTAACTCATTGCATTTCCCTGCCAACAAGCAACCTCAAAAGCTATTTTTTCATAAGACTCCAAAGCCAAATGCAGTCAACATCAACAACAAAAACCTACTGAAAAACTGGTAAGTTATTTTCACTGATATGATACTCAGTCCATTATAATATTCCACTAGGAGAAATCTGTTAAATGCGGCGTCCTTTGAAAACAAAAAGAATTAAACTGAAAATTAAATTGAATTAATTAAATATTATATATTTTTTAAATGTTATTTGGTTAAAGTTAATTTCAATCTGATATTTCCATTAGTGATTTACTTTCAGTTGCTGTCACTTAAATGAAAAATATTATTTTCCCATTTTGCTCCAGAAATGAAGTCAGTATTTAGATTCTTTGTCAGATTTGAAATTGGTAAGGCGTGGTTAAAAAGAGGTTATCAAAGAAGATAGGTTTGCAATTTTTAAAAATTTTGCAATATATAACTTTTCTAATAGTTTGATGAGATGATTTTAGTAGTTATAGTTTCATTATTATGTTAAGTTTCTTATATTAAGCTAATTTTTCCTTCTATTCTCATCTTGAAATAATATGGGGCATACTCCCTTTTCTTATCCAACATTTAGGCTTCGTGGAATCCCGGCTCTGTAACCCTAAGGGTAACACGATATGGAGGCCCACAATCCACCAGGCCATTATAATTGTTGGATTTCCATCTTAGATCGCATTTTTCATATATTATTTATGTCATTTTAATAAGTACAATATTTTATATTTAATAGTTCTTTAGGTTTGTTTATTGATAGGGTAGTGTAACTTCTTCTACATTCTATTTATTTCTTAGTGCTTTTGCAATATTTAATGACTCATTTTCTATTTGTATTTCTGTTTTTAATTATTTCTGACAATTTTAATCATTAAACTTTATTTCATTTTAGGGATATTGCAATTTTTGTTTGGGATTTTGTTATTACTATAATTGATATTATTACTTACTATATACTAATAACACTTACTTAGGTTGCCTTGCACCTTTTGTGTAAATAGATTGTTGACTGATATTGATATTTTGGTTTATATATATATATATATATATATATATATATATATATATAAATAATAAATAATAATAAATAAACTATAAATATATATATTTATATAGCGACTGGCAATTAGGAGTACTTCATTAGTATCGAAATAATGTGACATAATCGATTCCTCAGGTCGATTGGCATTTGGAATTCCATATCTGGATTGGCTTTTTCATAGTAATAGTTTTTAATATTATTAGCTTTCTGTATTTCATTATGTGAATAATATTAGGTTATATAGTTTATTATATTTAATTTTAAAAGATGGTTTAATAGGTGTATATGATGAAAATATTATTTGAGTTTTAATGGTTTAAAAAATATATAGCTATATATATACGAGAAAAATTCCATCACAGACAGAAATAAACAGCGGTCATATATTGATACATTTATTGAAAATGCTTTGAGATATTGATATCCTATGAATTTTATGTATGATTATGTTAATAAAAATTTTTAACACCTTTAAATTAACAGTCTTTTAGATTTATTTTGATGTGTTTATATATAATGGAATTCACAAAGATATTAGTGTTTCACTACATAGGTAGATGGCGCCATTAGATTAAGAATAAGATTGCATCATATTTTTATTTTTAAGTACATTTCCAAATTAATATATATTATTATAAAGAGTTTGATTTGAATTTATAGTTAAATTTTTTAATATGTTTAGTATAATATTAATTGCCTAATTTAGAAATAATATTTTCACTTTAAATGCGGAACTGTCTTTCGGATAACGCTCATGTCATAACAATAATTAAGACCATTGAATTTGTATGCTTTAAGTTACATACTTTCTCGTTTCTAATCTTGAAAGATTTAGAGATTATTCTCCTACTTTTTGTTTTTCCAACAATTGGCTTTCGCAGAGGGTTGGTGCCACAAATCTAGATTAATGCGACAAAATCGATTCCCAAGACCGATTTGCATTTGATTGATGAAATTCCAATTCTGGGTTGTCTTTTTCATAGTAGTAATAGTATATAATTTAACTTTTTTGTATTTCATTTCTATGATTATTGATAAGGTAACATTATTTTAATTTTAATTTTTAGACTAATATATGTATATATTGAAAATGTTTGAGTTTTAATGGTATAAAAAATGTATAAATATATATATATATATATATATATATATATATATATATATATAAGACTATGAATTGGTAAGCATTTAGTTATATTTTCTCGTTTCTTTTCTTGAAATATTTTGGAGATTTACTCCTATACTATTTGTTTCTTCCAACAATTGGCTTCCGCAGAGGGTTGACGTCTTTAAATTCGGAGTAATGCGACATATCAGTTCCCAAGGCTGATAAGCATTTGATTGTTGGAATTCCAATTTCTGGGTTGTCTTTTTCATAGTAATAATAATCTAACTAGCATTAATACATTAGTTTTTAATTTATCTTTTTGTATTTCATTGTATGATTATTAATAAGGTAACAATATTTAATTTTTAATTTTAATTATTAGTTTAATAAGTGTTTATATTGAAAATGTTACTTGAATTTTGATTGTTTTGAAAATATTTAACTATATATATATATATATATATCTTGAAATATTCAGCAACAATTATTTATTTTTAACACTTTTTTACATATGAGTGTTACTTATTACGATACATTGTCAAAATATGAAAATACTATGCCTATAAAAGAAAAAAACTTAGCTGAAATGGAAGAGTTGAGATTTATTTTTAGAGCTTTATAGATATTTTTAAGGCATTTATAGGAAATATAAATATTTTGGGGGTGTATGGAGAATAAATGAGATCTCAAAGTCTCCGAAATTCTCGCTTATCTTCTGAAGAAGGTGAAGCGAAATACAAGGGAATTTAAGAAGAGAGTTTCCAAAAAGTTATTCTGCCATAGACAAAATATATAAAAGATGGAATAAAATTTTCGAAATCCTCCTGGATGGAATTTTTCTCATATCTCCTGAATTCTTTTACCATCCTACAGAAGGTAGCGAAAAGGGAGTAAAGCTGTCTGATCAAAACTTGTCATAGACAGATATAACAGTGGAATTGGTTTTATTCATCGCTTTTGATTTTAAAAATACGAAACGACTCTTATAGCAAGTAAGAAAAGAAACGAAAATATCGAAAACTCCTATCTATCCAGCATGGCCATTTTGTTGCGAAAGTTCTCAGATTTCTTAATATATCGAAGGACAGGTTGTATAGATAGATAAAAATAAAAACTAAACTGCAATGAGATATTGCATAATTTCGAAATGGATTGAAACACTTTGACACATCACTGCCTTTCTGGTCATAAGATAAAATTTACCTTAAGAAAAAGGAATAGAACGCAAGATCTAGCGTTCTATTGCAAATAGAAAGAGAATATTCGAATGAATATTTCTGCGCATATTTAACTAAATTTAATATTATAAGTATTATTCTGCCTTTAGAAAAACTAGCGACTGCAGAAAAAAATATACAGGTTAATATTTCTTTTTAAAACTAATTTATTTTTTAATGCTGTTTGCTATGAATAAATCAGCTTACTGAAAAAGTGTACGAGAGATGTTTTGATGTTATACAAAGAATGCAAAAGAAGAAAAGATTTCAGTTTTGTTCTTTATTGAAACACTTTTATATACGTTTCACCAGTGGCAAATCCAGAGGGAGTCCATGGGGCTGCAGCCCCCCTCTCCCAGACATAATCCAGAATTCTTAATTTTATTTAAAATCACTACAACAGTTTTTTCCTAACTTCCTTTTTTTTAAAAAAAAATAATAATAGCGTGACAACATTGCTCTCTGGCTTGACAGGCTCGAAAATTTTCCTACTTTTCTAGTCATTCCACTTGTACTTGTAGCGTTGACGCGATCGAAGACATTTTTTGGCTAGTTATTTCATTGTATTTGTTATTAAATTATCGAAAGTACTGTATTGTTCTTTATTATTATCATTGTCAAGTGAGTAAAGTGTGTAAAATTAAAGTGTTTTGGTTTACATAAGCCATGATATTTGTCATTCGTCACTGCGATGAAAAAAATTTATGACCTCAGCCCCCCTGACCCAATCCTGGATTCTCCACTGCGTTTCAAACAATACTTGCAATAAAGATATCTGGTTACATCAGTCGTTTCTTCCATTTTACTCATAAAACTTTATGAAATTCTACGCTGTGATTAAAAAAGCTTAATAGGCCAGTTATATATTTTAAACATCCTCTCGATATATTTCTGAGAAAAAGAATCGATGATGTCGAATTTTTCAAAACAGATATTAGTTTCAAGAAGTTTTTTCTCTGCCTTTTTATTCAAATATTTTTTAATTAATGCATCTTTATTCTTTTACTCAAAATCTGCATTCAGTATCGTATAACTGTTTTTACTTTTTGTTTTCTCTTCAAACCAAACAAAATTCATGACGACTACTGCCACTACAGTTTTCCTGAATGAAAGAGCGGAAAGAAAAATTATTATTTTTTGTATTTGTATCACTACGAAAACAGGATTAAAAGCGATCACGTAATTCAATTTTTGCATAAATTACATCTTGTATTTTTCGCCTGTCTTTTCATCCAGGTGAACGATATCCCTTTAAGACCGAACCCGTACTATCGTGCGGGTTAGACATTAGCTAACATTTCTGCTTCCTGGAGAGTTGTATTTAAAACATTCCGGAAAAGAACGACTGTTCTAGTTTCCAGAATATCAATAGCATCTAGTTTTCTCAAAAGACGGCAGAGATAGTCCATATTTCGATTATAATCGCGTTAAATCTGTCGGCAAAAAAAATCGTGCTAAACATTTGAATTATTTATCTGTCGCAATTAGCTAATTATTAATACATATTTTATTGCTTAGATACCAATTGTTAATTTAGTGTTGAATTAAATGAAAAAAATAGAAAATATGTTGGTTAAGAGTTAATATAATTGCTTTTTAGGCGTAATATTTGTTTACCCGCAGGATCGTGCTGGTTCGGCTTTATTTAAGCTCACTGTCCGATAATCCACTTCCTTTCTGTAGTGTTTTCTCTCGTATTCCGATGCACACCTCGGTGTTTTCTTTCGACTATATCACTAAGTAACGGCCTTAAGACTTGAAATGGGTAATATATTAAGAAAAAAATTTAACTTAAAAATCCATGCTTCATTTCCTATCACTTAAAAATGAAATATTTTACATATAAACAATTTTTTTCTGCTTTTAGCTTTTTTACAAGAGAGTTTCACTAAATATGCCCCACCGCCTCCAACGGTCTTCAGTATTCCTCGAGAAACTTCCGCAAATCGAATTGTCGTTTTCACCGTATCAGCACTCAAATGTGACAAGCTCTTTCAATGTATTTCGAAGGATCTCTTTGAAAGCTTCGGAACAAAGCAGATTACTCACAGAAAGTTTCACACCAGGATTTCACTCTATCATTGAAATCATATCTTCCTCCTTAGTTTACTACTGGGGAAGAAAGAAGAATTTGGTGTCAGTACGTGTATTCGTAATTATTCAGTTCCGACAAAGAAACTAGGTACAAAAGCCGGCAAAACTGACTATATGATCAGCGACCACATCTGTACATCTGGAAATACCGCCAGTCCTAATGATCGTGCGAAATGAAGTGTGGTCCTTCCTTGAATATAATCAGTATAGGAAAGGAATGTGCACACAATAGACATTATCGGAGGAAATACAGGAAGATTTTCTAAATGAAACATATTCCACTTTAAAATCAAAGAGTTATCAACTGAAGATTACCTAAACAAAACCGCAACACATAGATTAAAATGGTGATTTCTACTGAATAATTCACGTTTCAAATTCCAAGATTATGAGAAAAACGGAGTAGGCTGTATACACCCACATATTTTGCCTGTTGAGGGTATGTAAGCTATTCTAGACACTTTTAGTTGAGAATTATTCACTAATAAAAAAATAAGCAAACACAATCAATATCTATCCAACTCTTGCAAAATCAAAATCAACATAATCCACTTGCAATATCAACATAAGCAAGAACATTTTTGTTCATTAGGAACACTGTAGAAAGAGGAATACCGATGATAAATGGAATATAGATATTCCAGTTTTGACTACTTTTTGACGAATTGACGTATGATTCTGTTCTGTATAATTCACACTCCCAGGTTTCAAACAAACCAATCCCGAACCTTACTGTATCTTGAATATTTCATTCCGAATTTTGCCCTCAAAAATGGTTGTTTAATGTTCTGAGGACGGGAGTGAGGAATCTTAAAACTCATATTATCGCAGAAATAAGAATAAATAATTATGCATCTCTGCCAAAAACATAACATGGTAAAACATAATTTACAAAATGAATAAATCTAAATAACTCAACGTTTGTATATATGTTTGTGCCATCATCACTTCCGAACGACTGGACCAATTCTGATGAAACTTGGTACACAGGTTCCTCATTAGCCGACTTTAAATTCTGTATAGGTAAATATGTTCTAACCTAGTCCCTCACGCTTGGGTGGGGAAAAGTCTTCAAAATACATGTAACAATTTGGCCGATTGACACGCTTGGCGATTTCGGCGGCCTTGGCGATTTTGATGAAATTTGCTACGCATACTTCTAATTAGCCAACTAAAAATACTATAAGGGCAATTAACGCTAATCCAATCCGTCAGGGTAGTGTGGGCATAGCCTTTACATTAAATACATTCGATAAATAGGTCGATTGACATGAAATTTGATATAGCTGGGTCAATTTTGATTATGCTTGGCACATGTATTTCTCATAGGTTGACTTAAAATAGTGTATTGTTGTGTAGAATTTTCTTGGATTTCAGATAAAGTCTTTTTTTACCCCAACTTCAAGCGGGGAGTTTCGTCTGGTGAGGTTCATTCACCCTTTTCTTCGTGGGTGGGTGTTTGCGCTTTTTTTCCTGACAGAGCGCCCCGTTCCTAAAGAAAATAAAAAAGATAGAGGGGTCCCTTCGTGGCAGTGACTGGAATTTGGTTTTTCGTCTGTCTCAGAGAGGATTTGGCATTGAAAAAGGAAGGATGCAATAAAGCGGAGGGGACGATAGTGTTTTTTTTTTCTCGGGCTTGGGCCCGGGGTGTCTGAAGAAAGTGGCGTGCGGGTCCGGGATGTGAAATCCCATGCGGACATGAAAATTAATTATCTGAGAGCCGTACGGAGCATGAAGTGAAGGTCCTAAAATCTCATTTTGGGGCATCTCCTTCATCACTGAGTTTGCGGATTAAATGACCACATACAGTATTCCCTGTCGGAGTTATGGCAATTGCCGACGATCATCACCGATCAACACGACAAAAAAACGCATGAGCATGTTATTTATCGTGTGTCAAGACCCGTTATGGGATCGAATCACGTAGAATTATAGCGTGATGAGGCCACAGCTACATCAAAATACCTGCTGTGTGAATTTTGCTTTCTCCCTGTCTTTACTTACCGCGTGAACTACCAGTGCAATATCAATTTAAATTAAAACTCATTAAACTTGTGACCTATGACAACTGCGATCTGTGATATGAGATCCTATGCGCAGATATAGACAAAGTGAACATTATTATATTCTGTGGGGTATCTGTTCCTGGATTCTTCATGTGGTGCTACTGCATACAGAGAAGTTTTTAACTTACTATTTTGAATATTTGAATTAAGTTTTAATCAGATGCAAAAGATTCTTATTTTAGTGAGCAGGATTATTCTATTGTCATGCATGTATAAATAAAATTAATACTGAAGTGATTCCGCTAAAGGTTGATTAACATTAAAATTTCTATTAAGTAATATGTTCTATTTATTTTAATCGATATATGTGAATTCATGATGCAAAAAGAAATTAAGCTAGGGATGAGGCTTGAAAATGAGGTATTTATTTCCAAATGTATTAAATTGAAATTTTAATTTTAAATAAGGTAAATAGGTTTCTATAACATGAGTTTTGATAAAGCTACATGGCAGGCATCCTATATATGTAATCCTTACATTTAGCAATATTGTACTGTTTTACATTTATAAAAAATGGTAATAAGTATTCATATCAATTGAAATTGAGAAGTTAATATATTATTTGTATATGTTGTCAACGTTTATTTGTAAAAGCAAGACATGATTTATCGATATATGTCAGAAGGTTTTGTTTTATTTATGTGTCAGTTTATGGATAAGTATGATATTTTTTGATAGAGTGTGTTTTAGTTGGGAAAACAATGTTTATGCATACAGATATGTTCGTTAGTTAGTGAAAAGACAATTAATATAATATTAGGAGACAAAATATAAGAATAAGTTTAGTAAAGATTATAATTAATTATTAAACTGTTAATGGCCACTATCTAAAATTTTCTTTTATATGAGCTTGATATTAATGAGATAAAATTAAATTGAATTAATGCTGAGGATGCAGTAAAGTTAATTAAATTTTAAATATGGATGAGGTGTTGAATTAAAATTCTCTTTTATAATCTGGGTCGACCCTAAATGTATTATTATGCTTGTTGTGTTTTGTTATCATTTTTTTATTATGTTCATTATTTTATGTGTTTTTTGTCATCGTGCATATGTAGTAATAATTTTGATTTTTATTCAATAAGATTAGGATATGTGAATTGTGTTGTAAAATGGTGGAGTTATTTTTTCATATAAATAAATGTCATTAGTTTAAAGTAATTTCGTCTCTGATTTATTTGCCACCCCTATGACAGTGATGGAGGTAGCTATTTGGTGTAACCTGGGTTAATAATAAAAATATAACATCTAATTTAATAATAAATACACAACGCAACTATTTTTATCTTGTCATTTGATGCTTATGAGATTTATTTCAATTTCTTGATTGCTAAACAGAGATTATTAGATTATTATTTATATTTACTATGACAGTAAATTAACGGTGTGTGACAGTCTGTAATAGTCATGGAAATTTTGAATTTTTAATTTAAGATGGGTATAATTTATTGAGGTAACTAGATACTGAGAGTAAAGAGGTATAATTAGTAAAAAATTCGAAAGTTTATAATTAGTAGTAAATTTAAAAGTGCATAATTTTGCAATATTTAAAAAGTTGAGAAATTAGACTTCAAATATTAATATATAAAATAAAAAGGTAAATAAAAAAGTCTTTTCAATACGAAAGTATGGACAAATAAACGCTGATTCATTGCCTCAGAGAAAGGTGGGGCAAAATCGTCAAAATGTATGTAAATTCTAGGACGGTTGGTATTCTGTTGCGTATGGCTAGGGCGACTTTCCTGAAATTCTGTAGTAGATATGTGTTTCAGTGGCTGATGAAAAATCATCTGTGAGTAAATAAACGCTAACGCAATCCCTGAGGGTAGGGTGGGGTAAAGTCGTTTAAATACATCTAACAAATGGACCGATTGACATGAAAAGTGATACGACTGGGGCAATTTCGATTACACATGGTATATATGTTTCTCACAGGTTGACTAAACGTACTGCTGGGGTAAATAAGCACTAATCTAATTCCTCAGAGTAGGATGTGGCAAAATCTGCCCTTGAGCCGATTGACATACTGTTGGATATAGCAAGAGCGATATTGATGAATTTTGGCGCATATCCAATTTCGCAACTAAAAGTATTATAGGGATAAATAAACACCAACCGAATCTCTGAGGTTAGGGTGGGACAAAGTCATTTAAATACATGCGGCAAATGGACGATTGACATGGAATTTGATACGGCTGAGCAATTTGATGAGACTTGATACACGTATTTCTACGCCAAATAAAAGCACTTAGTGGGCAATAAATACCCATCCAATATCTGAGGTAGGGTGGAACAAAGACAGAGGCAGACTGACACGAAACTCGATATTTCTGGAGCGATTTCGATGAAACTTGGTACGTATGTTCCTCATTAACCGTCATGAAGCACTTCTGGGGTAAATAATACCTAACCCAGTCCTTCAGTGCAGGTTGAAGCAATGTCTCCGAAAGACAAGTAACAATGGACTGATCGAAATGAAACTCAACTCGCAGGTTTCAACGTGTCGAACCAAAAATATGGAGGGCTTGAATATTTTTATCAAACTTTTAGGATGATAACTACCGACATCAAAATCAAAAGTTTCATCAAAATCGCTCCAGCAATACGGGGTTTCGTGTCAGTCGGCCTATGTCGTTGCTCCACTCTACCTCAGATATTGGATGGGTATTTATTTAGAAGACATGTAGAAATATTTATTTAGAACTGCTGGAGCAATTTGGGCGAAAAATGTTTTATTAGTTGATTTAGACACTTTAATTGTTGACATTTTAGTTTGTAGTGCACCGTGCTGCGTCATCCTATTCTGTGATGCATATAAGTCCGTATCTACCTCCGGACCATGGGAATTCCTTTTGTCTAGTGGTTAAGATCCGAGACTCGGGACCCAGAGGTCCCAGGTTTTAAACTACGCACTGCCAAAAGTTGAAAAATGACTCACACATTGTTCACTAGCGAAAAGAGAAAATATTGTACTGAGAAATGGTCCGTATCTCGCACACTACTGAGTTGGGTAGAGGTCAGTAATTGAAAGACATTTAACAAATTGACCAATTAGCAAGAAAGGTTGATGTCCTGGGTTCCTAAAATAATAAGGTGCCTGGATGCCCCAAAACATTTGCTGACAATGCAAGAAATGCATGCTATATTATGATATATGATCAAAGAAAAAAAAATTGTAATATTTATAAATTACTTTACTGTATTTATGAATCATTTCATTAAAAAATTGAGAAATATTCCAGTAATAAAGTAACATTAATACACATTATGTTATCTATAAAATATTGCTCAGTTTTCTGTGTTTCAAAAGAATTTGACCTAAAAAAGATCAGAGAACTCCGGGTACTCTGCTAGTAGAACCAGAGGGAGTGGTCTCACCTAAACGTTCTCGTATACTCCTAACAAATGTAGAGAAAAAAATTAAGCTAAAAGGCAGTAAAACGAACAAGGACCCGTAACGCAGTGTAGGAAAAAATAAGCGAAACGTCATACCAAGATTTCCAAATGTCGCCAACGCAGAAGTGGAATTAGAAGCCGGCGTGATTACCAATAGGGCTGGGTGTAAGATAAAGAAAACGAAATTTGGAATTTGAACGCTTTTTTCTAACTGATTGACACAACAATTGGACACAAATCTCCCATGAAGGTAAGAAGGCCACATGTCAAATTTCATTTATCAAAGTAATTTTTAAAGACGTCATTACGTTCAAAAGTATGCGGTTATACAGACAGACAGACAGTCAACCCTTTGACGGATTTAGTCCAAAATTTGATATAAACCTACATTACTGATGTCAAAAATGTATACCAAATTTAATCCACCTAGCTATTCAAAGTTTTGAGTTATCGTGTTCACATTAACACGGGCATATAGACAGACTTCCCGTGGAGGGATTTTGTCCAAAATTTGATAAAAATCTACAAATTATGTGTCAAGACCACATACCAAATTTCATCCCCGCAGCGTTAACAGTTTTTGAGTTATCGTGTTCACAAACAGACACACAGACAGATATAATTCCTAAATTGTGTTTTCTGGACTCGGGGAGGTCTAAAACGGGGAGATTCGTCAAAATCTCGAGTTCGAATTTTTTGACGATTACGATACTTTCTCTTTGTATACTTCGTACATGGGAAAGTAAAAAATAAAAATCACTACCATCAGAAGAATAATGGCGATAAATAGATATTTAGTATTATGAATTCAATGGAGAGATATTCAAAAGTCCACAATTTTTAGTTAAACTAGAAGATCTGTGCCCGTCTAAGACGAGCTTTTAGCTTACCAACATTATCCCTGATATCATTGTCACAAATTTATTAAGGAAAAATGTAGAAGAAAATCTCATGCAGATTGATAGAATACTTAAGAAATAACGACCAGTGGGAGTGGCCTCTCCTAAACTGTCTCGTATATTGCTCAAAAATTTGTCATATCCCCTTCCTTTGCGTGGATAAAAAAAATCGAACCTACTGTAATCCAGAATGCAACGAATATCAGAAGGTTTTTCATTGCAGATTATAGAGATTATAAAATATTTAAATGAAGAGTCATATTAAAAGAGATGCCTATGTATTAAAACTTAGCAATATTTATTTTCCATCACACTCCAGCAAGATACGCTATTATACGAGCGAGCGAAAACAAAACAGGAGATAAAACATATCTATCACAAACTCCGTCTCAAGGACAAAGTGACGTAATCCTCCCGCTTGGTACTAGAGATTGCTAAGTACGCATGCAGATGGAGATCAGTTTTGAAACGAATGCTTAACAAGTATGCGATTATATAGACCGCCAGACAGTCATCCCTTTGACGGATTTGGCCCAAAGTTTTATACGGACCTACATTCATGACGATAAAACTGTGTACCAAATTTTATCCATCTAGCTATTCAAGTTTTTGAGTTATAGTATTCTCATGACTTCGGACATACAGACAGACAGACTTCCCGTGGACGGATTTTATCCAAAATTTGAAAGAAACCTACAAATTATGTTTAAAGACTACATACCAAATTTCATCACTTTATCTCTAATAGTTTTCGAGTTATCGTGTTCACAGACAGACATAATTCCAAAATTGTGTTTTTCGGACTCAGGGAGGTCTAAAA
Organism: Araneus ventricosus; assembly: GCA_013235015.1. Lineage (NCBI taxonomy): Eukaryota > Metazoa > Arthropoda > Arachnida > Araneae > Araneidae > Araneus > Araneus ventricosus. Next base: position 96,201 of record BGPR01004174.1, on the reverse strand, counting down.
CGTGGAGATTCGTCAAAATCTCGAGTTCGAATTTTTTGACGATTACAATACTTGCTCTTTGTATACTTCGTATACGAGAAAGTAAAAAGCATGAGAAACAGAAATGATGAATCAATTGACACTAACTTTCGTTCCGCAAAATACATAAATATTCAATTCCAATTAGGTACGAAAAAGAAAGAACCTTTTTAACGAAAACGAAAGAAAATATCTCCGAGAAGTGGAAAAATAAATTAATTCTAGTATGACTTCTTTTTGATATTAATGGAGTTTCGCGTCGATGATTCAACATAAAATAAAAAAAAGAAAAGAAACTTCTAAAATCATCTGAAAACCCCTATCATAACTCCTGTTTGATATTAAATCATCACATAATCAAAATAGTACCCTGTGTGCATGCTAATGTGTAGACAGACTGTCTGGTCTGAATCTCTTTTGGCATGCAGCCACGCCCACATTCCTGAGCGTTACCGAAATTTCTGGTCTATTCTAATATAGATTCTTACTGTTTCCTTCGGACATGAAAATATAATTTATGTGATTATTTTATTGAAATCGTCTCCAGCGCATAATTCATCTAAATGCTTACTTAATTCATAGAGTTCCCGCGATTTCTTTCCAGTATCCCAGCCGAAAATACAATAATTTCTATAAAATAGTGACTATATCAACGTAACTGATTAACTGTTGTTTTACACTTTTTTTCGATATCAAAACTATAGTATCGCCTTCAGCAATAATTATAAAAACCCTTACATGTACTGAAATAAGTTACAGAATAAAGCATTAGAATAAATGGCAACGGCAGTAAACATTCAAATATGAAAAGAAAAATATAGATGTAACAGAACTTTTAAATATTGCTTTCGATATAGAACTTTTTTTATAGAAATGCCTCTTTTGTATTTTTCATCTACAAAACAATTCCTAGATGACTGCTATTTGAATGGAAACGTCAAGAAAAATTTTGCTTTCAGTTTCTAATACAACTTTCAGAAAGTTGTAACGAGTTCCTTTTTCAACAACAGTGCATTTCAAAAGTTGTTTAGATATTGTTCTTTATTTTACATTTCTGATTTAAAAAGTTTATTCTTTCTCGTATACGAAGTATGCAAAGAGAAAGTATTGTAATCGTCAAAAAATTCGAACTCGAGATTTTGACGAATCTACACGTTTTAGACCTCCCTGAGTCCGAAAAACACAATTTTGGAAATATGCCTGTTTGTCTGTGTGATTGTGAACACGTAACTAAAAAACTATTAAAACTATAGGGATGAAATTTGTATGTGCTCTTTACACATAATTTGTAGGTTATATCAAATTTTGGACAAAGTCCTGTCTGTCTGTCAGTCTGTCCACGTTCATGTGAACACTATAACTCAGAAACTTGAATAGCTAGATGGATAAAATTTGGTACACAGTTTTATCATCAGAAATGTAGGTCCGTATAAAATTTTGGGCCAAATCCGTCAAAGGGTTGACTGTCTGTATAATCGCATACTTCTGAAGACAATAACTTTTATAAGCAATGACTTAGATAAATGATATTTCTTATGCAGTCTTGTAACCCTAATTGTAGATTTGTCTCCAATTTTCGTTTAAATCGGTTGAAAAAAATGCTTTGAAATTGCATATTCGGTTTTTTCCCATTCTACGATGCAAAAAGATGAGCGGACGCTGGAGCGTTTTCCCCACATGTGTTAGGGAATACCGCCCGATTTTGACGCTCGGTGTATTTTTTTCTCCCACCCCTGGTAGTCGTTGCTAGAAAGTTTCGGGGAGGCTACTCCCGCTGGTTTCGTCCTGAAAGTTGCGAAATAGCTAGCGAAATTGAATTGGTGTAACCCATTTGACGTATATCGCGTGAGCATGAATTGACTCACTCTGACTCACAGTAAAAATAAATATTCTCTCAATTCAATATGGACGTTACTTTCCGTTAGCCGGGCGCAAGCGAAAAATCGCCAAATAATGTAGAATTCCGCCAAATTTTAGAGACATTTGCGCCCGGCGGCTTGGCTCGCGTTTGGTTCACAACTGGCGACATTTTAGCCGGGCGTTTGGTTCACAGTTGGCGACATTTTAGCCGGGCGTTTGGTTCACAATGGACCTTATGCATGTGACGTCACATCCTCCGACACGTGACCTGCCGGAGGCAGCCATTGGCCAGTCTTAAACAGCTGACTCAGAACTGCTTTTATTTCTGAGTCGCTTATAGGCCGATCGTTTTGTTTATTCCTCCACAGCTGTTTTTTTATACTCTCGAACCCAAACGGTGCTTAAGGTCCATTGGCGACATTTGCGCCCGGCTAACGGAAAAGTACCATATGGACATAAAAATTATCATTATGTAAAATCAAACAATTTCAAATGGTCCAAGAGATCTAAATATTTGATGACGAATATCAGATGAAGCTGAAAAATGCGAAATGGAAAGCTAGCCACATTCTACCAGTAGTGTTTTTGTTAAACTGACTGACTATGTTGTGTTTAAATTTGTAAATTATTACTGAGGTGCGCCAAATAAAAAATTTCTAAACTATTGGCTTACATGAGCTGAAGCGTACAGTAAAAAATACATTTCATAACAGATGTGAAGGTCAGTCATACATGTCGATAACATATAAAAGAACATTTAAAAGACACTAAGAAAGACAAATTGTTATTGTTTAGCAACGGATTCGGAAACCCGCCAGTGCTTTTGCCCATGCGCCGGGCGGAGTTATTGTCATCAAAATAGGGGGAAAGCAAAGAATGGAAGGGGAGATGTTTACATTTTACTGAGCGTATCTAACAAAGAACTCCGGAAATGCGCTCGTATGACTCATTACCTGACACCCCTTTCCGGTGCAAGTGCAAAATCGTCCAAAAGTGGTAGTCTCGGAATCCGTTGCTGAACAGTAACTAACATTTATCTCTACACACAATAAAAGCGAATAAGTGTCTGCGTATGTGTTTATTGTCGCTCTACAGGGAAGAGCGTTTGAATTAGTTGACCGTTAGCGAATTTGGCACAAATATGATTTGGAGGGTGAGAATGTGCACCTTGGAGCGATTTTTCGAAATTTTAATTAATTTATTGCCGGTGAACAAGCTGATCAACAAAGGCGGCTAGAACATAATGAAAGAGAAAACAACACTTTAGAAATACGGGAAGTGCTTATTATTTTATTATAGGGAAATGCCATTGGTGTTCACACTATACTCGTTCTTAATCATTTGCTTGATTTATTTCTCACATTTCATTACTTTCTCATATACGAAGTATACAAAGAGAAAGTACTGTAAACGTTAAAAAAATTCTAACTCAAGATTTTGACGAATCTCCGCGTTTTAGACCTCCCTGAGTCCGAAAAACACAATTTTAGGAATTAAATTGTCTGTCTGTGAACACGATAACTCGAAAACTATTAGAGATACGGGGATGAAATTTGGTATTTGATCCTGACATATCATTTCTAGGTTTCTATCAAATTTTGGACAAAATTCGTCTACGGGAAGTCTGTCTGTCCACTTTCATGTGAACACTATAACTCAAAAACTTGAATAACTAGATGGATAAAATTTGGTACACATTTTTATACCATGAATGTAGGTCCGTATGAAATTTTGGGCCAAATCCGTCAAAGGTTTGACTGTCTGTCGGTCTATATAATCGCAAACTTGTCAACACAATAAACCTATACGATAACGACTTAGAAATTTGGTATGTGGCCTTCTAACTTTAATTGTAGATTTGGGTCCAGTTTTCTTTTCAATCCGTTAAAAAAAGTTGTTCTAGTTGCATATTTGTTCAAAATGCACATTGCGACTGTGTGTTGGCGAGCGTTTTATTATTTACTCAAGTTAGTATGGTTGGCTTTTGAACATAGCGATCTACGAAGAAAATTGTAGTAAGCCGCAAACTCGCGCTTCGGAAATTATGGCAATGCCCTAAAACGAAACTTCGTTCTAACATTCTCGAGATGGACGCCTGTGATTAGCCAGAGGTATGGTGAAATCTTGTGTGATATCTATAGTAAGATTTCGTACTTAAAAACGCTAAATAAAGTTGTGGTACCTCAGCGCGCGTAAGAATTGCGAACATACGCAATTTTTTTTGCAAAATATTAAGTTTTGGGGAATTCATAAACTTTATATTCTTCATCGTAAATCACCGTTCATAATTTTTTTCTCAAAATACCCAGGCCTTGGATAAATACCCCAAAATTATTTACCTACCCACTGGGTGTTTACCCACCCCACATTATCCAGATAGCAAAGAAGGTTGCGGAAAGGTTGCCATTTCACTTTCCATAGGCTGTCCGCGAAAACATTTCCGCGCAAACCGTTTCGGAAACCATTGCCGCAAGGTTTGCATAGGAAAGCTTTTAATGAACTACCACACCGACAAGGTTTGAACGACAAGTCTGCGAAAGTATTTCCCCATAAACCGTTTCGGAAACCATTGTCGCAAAATTGACGTAAGAAAGCTTTTTATTAACCACCTCTAATGGTGCGTAGCCCCGTCCGGTATAGCGGTTACTGCGTTTGCCTTCCAAATCTAGGAACGCGGGTTCGATCCCCGGCTTGAAGGAAGGTGAAGTTTTGTGACAATCTACAATCTAGTCGTACAAGTAAGTTCAATTAAAAATTAAATTAATGAAATTAATAATAATTAAGATTTCTAATTAATTGACATTCCATATAACTCTAAGATGACGTCAGAAGATGGGGGATAAAAAAGGGGGTTGAACCCCTCTGTAATAGTACGGCTTTGAAGAGGGGTGAAAAAAGGGGGGTTGGACCCTTTTGTAAGAGTACGGCTTCGGAAGGGGAGTTCTATTTTGTCCGCCGAAGGAGGGCTCTTAACAAACTTTTGAAAGGCCTGAAACAAGCTTGCAATAGAAGCTTGGGGAATCTTACTAAAAGCCTTACAGAAAACCTTGTTCCTTGTTGACTAGCGAAGCTTTCCGCTTACCTTGCCGAAAGGTTCAACCCTTGTCATGGAAACCTTTGTGACAACCCCTTACGCCTTGCCGACGACAAGGTTTCCAAAACCTTTTAGACAAGCTTTCTTTGCTATCTGGGTACTGGTCGTATGCGAGAAAGTTTCTGGGAGGCCACTCCCTCTGGTTTTATTACGTGTTTAAAGCTCAAAAATAGTATTCACGACTTCCCATGATTCCATACAGGTATCTGAAACAACGATGAGTTCGTGCAACTTTTATTAGAAAACCGCACATTAAAATTCAAGGCAAATATCCTCGAAGAATAACTTAAATGTTCATTTGCGATCCATGACGTAAACACTGAACAAGACGGTTATTGTTCCCTTCAGTCGTAAATTCTTCACCTGCAGTTCAATCACCAAGGCGAAAGCGCCTAACTCATTCAAAACTGTTGTCAGAGAAAAATCAAAACAGTCGACACGACTGCATCGTAGTAGTAGGCGGGGCAACTGTATCAGTGCGTCTGCAGCAGCACATGCATTGCGTATGAGATTACGTTAATTGCGTAGGAGACATGTCATAAAATATAACTGAGATATCTTTAGAACACAATATTCTATTTCGGATATATTTGTTGTGATTTTTGAATAATTCATTGCGGAGTGTTTCATTCATAGAAGAAATTCTGTTAATACGAATTGCAGGCGTTCACGCCAGGCGAGCTAATATTTGTGGAGCGATGTTTACTCGGATAACGAATGTATGTAAAAGAGGGTAAAATTGCAGCAAATACTGACGAAAATTTAAATATTTTGACTCTGCATGAATAAACTGGTTTTTCTTTTGTTGCATGAGGTTTTTGAAACTATTGCTTAAAAGAGAGGTAATGTACATTTTTTGATGTGACAATCGTTATAAATTCAGAATTTTTAAATCTATCTCTACTAATAATAAAAACGAATGTGTGTCTCTCTGTGTTTGTGTTGGCGCTGTATAGAGCAGACCGTTAAACCTGGGCTATCAAACCTAGAGCTATTTTATAGAAATATAATTTGGAAGGTCTTTTATTGCATGAGGTTTTTGAAACTATTGCTTAAAAGACAAAAAATGTACATTTTTGACGTAACAATCGTTAAAAATTCAGAAATTTTTTTTGGCTATCTCTACTTATAATAAAAAAGAATGTGTGTCTCTCTGTGTTTGTGTTGGCGCTGTATAGAACAGACCGTTAAACCTAGGGCTATCAAACCTAGAGCTATTTGACACAAATATAATTTGGAAGGTGGAAATGTACTCCTCGGGGCTATTTTTTAAAAATTTTAATTAGCAATTTAATGGAGTAAAAAATTTCGTCGATAACTTCAGAAAATATTATCACACAAATATGATTTTTACACCATCTGAGAATTCAAAATATTGTGTTTTTAATGATGCTAATCAATTTCATATAATAAGGATTTCATGTTGTTGAGGACATAAAAAGGTTCTGTTGGATAAGACGAAGTTTCTGTCCGTAGACTTAATACAAAAACTTTGCCCTGGCGTGACAAAATTTTAGGGTGTTAATGTGGGTCACACGAATTTAACAAAACAAAAATCATGCAACAAAGGTCGCGCAAGAAAGGTGATGAAAGAACAAGCATTCTGCTCCGTCAAAGGGTTGAACTTGAATGATAGGAGTTATGGGATTTGAAGCAACAAAGGCTGTAATCCCCTAGTTCCAAACTAGTCACAGAATAATTCGCTCCAAAAAAATGACTCCATAATGACGATTAGATCAGTCCATAAAAAGTACTGAGTCAAACTGTCCATGCAGATAAAGTTCGGAATTGACGGACTTGGACGTCGATGATGACGATGAAGCTGTTTGAGATGGACGTCGAAAAAAACACAAGAGCCACAGAGACCGTCAAAGGGTTAACCTAGAGTTTAAGATGCATATTTAGATCGCCAACTGTTTGCCGCCAAGAAAGAATATTTGTTTTGGATGCGCGTTGATGTGTTTCTCGGTATCATGCACGCGCAGATGCATATTTAGATCGCCAACTGTTTGCCGCCAAGAAAGAATATTTGTTTTGGATGCGCGTTGATGTGTTTCTGTTAGCTTTGCTACAAATACTGATTGCCAAAATGTTCTTTTTCATCAACTTTTTTATTCGAATCATGGTTATTGTTGGACGAGATCTAAATCAATCAGTAAAGCAAACCAGTTTGGGTTTATACTAAATAGATTCTATAAACGTCACATCTTTTACAGATATAAATAACGTTGGTAATAGTAATGTAGTTGTATTAGAAATGACGAACTACCATCACATCGCCCTTCTGCTGACCCCGGCTATTTTGTGAGTATGTTTAATCGAGGATTAAATCGGTTGTATTTATATGTGCCTATGCTTATATTTTTATCATCTAATAAAGATGTCTATTTTAACTATTATTAGTCGTCGTCAATTATCTTGTCATTGTCATGAATGCATCTAAATACAAATTAAGTAAACTAATTGGGTTACTCTGTTTTATTAGATGTATTACTGATCGCGTTTCTTTGACAACCAACGGTAATACAAGAGTTTCTCGGTATCATGCACGCGCAGATGCATATTTAGATCGCCAACTGTTTGCCGCCAAGAAAGAATATTTGTTTCGGATGCGCGTTGATGTTTTTCTCGGTATCATGCACGCGCAAAGACCTTCTTGTCGGTTCTTTTGCACCGTTTTAATTGGTCGCGTCTCTGCTCTCTTCGATTTAATTGGTCTATTTAATCGAATTTGAATATTACAGTAATCATTTCTCAGCGGATCAGACGCAGGTCTGAGCTCCAAAATAATCTGCCTCCCCCCTCCCGAAATCCGTTCACTGAGCAGAAAATCCGGAGTGAAAAAGCAACTCTTTTTTCCTTTAACTCAGACGGGCTATGGGCTGAAAGTCAACACAGCTCTGGCTGGCACGGCGCCAACTGAACGAAAAAAAAAATAGATGCTCTTTATAATATATTTTTCTTTTTTTTCTTCTTTCTCACACAAGTTGCAATCTCATTGGCTGTTTATGAGTTTAGCTTTCGGTTCGTGTCCCGACGACAGATTCAAGCAAATAATACTCTTCTAAAACTTTCAAATTTTTAGAGTATTTCAGTAAAATAAAAATAATATAAACGCAATAAAAATATAATAATATAACGCATAAAAATTTAATACGTTTTAGCTTAAAAATAAATTTTCTATATAAGAGTTATTTGATATTCATTTTTAAAAGAGTGTTATCGAGTGAAATGTTCAAGGAGGGAAGTGCATATATGGATCTCCCATTATTATTATTATTATTATTATTTCATCAGAGGAATCGTCACATCAACATTCACTTTAATTTTTGTTAGCAATACTAATAGAAAATGTCATATGCTGGTTATTTACTTTATTAGAAAAGCAGAAATTTCACATCTGGATTTGGAATTAAAAAATTTGGCCTACTTGGAGATAAAGTAGATTTTAAAATTGTATTGTCTTGATAAAAAATTTTTACGGGCCTCCTCGTTTCTGAGCTCACGAGCCGCCACTGGAAATCAGGATAGGTAATGTCCCCACATTGGTTTCGTCATTTTGAATATCGGTTTGGTTATCAAAACACGATTGAATATCTCTAATTTGTTTGTACGACTGAATATTTCTGAAATGTTTTTACCATTCATTCAAGAAAACTAGACTAACGATCATAGTGATAAATGATTAATGAGATTAAATCATATATTATCAAATATCAAACCATATAACTAAGAAACAGAATTGGCAAAGTAGACGTCTAGTGAAACAGAACAGAAAGAACGTAGTGAATATTTGATTATATTACTGTTATGAAACACAAGCTTCAGTCAATAATCTCTTTTTAAAGATGCTTTGCTTTTTTTCTCTCTTTTAATATCATTGTAATCTCCTCCCCAGGGGTGTAGTGGAGACGGAACGCCGTTCCAGCACTGCTTTTTTTCAAGAGAAATAAATAAAAAAAAATTGCAAAAACGTCCTTACAACAGCACGATTTTTGTCATCCAGGTTAGAGAGATCCGGCACTGCTTTTAGAGCGATCTGCCACTGCTTTTAGGGTGTACCGGCACTGCTTTTAGAGCGATCCGGCACTTATTTTAGAACGTTCCGGCACTGCTTTTAGAGCGTTCCGGCTCTGTTAATTTTGCAACTACACCACTGCTCCTCCCCTACAATATCTGTAGTTATAATCCTAAGACGTTCTATGAATCTAAGACGGCCTACGCATATTTAAATAAATAAGATCTTTTAAATCTCAAAAAAGTAATCAAAAGGACTTTTTCATAGTGAAGCACCAAAGAAAAAAACTGTTATAAAGAAGAATTTTAGATCAAGTTCTTACTTATTTAAAAAATTCTTTTGAAACAACTCGTTGCAAGTATTTATGATCTTATGCTTTGTATTTTTTAAGCGTTTAAAATGGTAGGCATTGAAACTGCTTTAACCTGCTTCTAATAATATAAGAAACCTGACGCACAATAATTTAATCCCTTTTTAGCGATAATCTCCTATAAGTCGGGAATAAATTTGGTGTGTTAAATCTCTTGATGATTTCCTACAGATTACACATTTTAGATTCTTTTATATATTTTTAATAACTTCCTTTTATAATCTCCCAAATAATATCTTTTATATTTCTAGCACAATCTTTAGCAGTAAAGTTTTTCATTAAATAGCAATATTTTCGTTTAAAAATTTTGATCTTAATTTTATAATATGCACTTGATTAATGATACAATAATTAAAGATGAACGTTTATTTTTCACACTCTGAAATCGCAATAATTAGGTATAGTTACGAAAATAAATACTTGTAAATACCTGCTGGAATCTATTCTCAAAATTTGTTTGTTTGATTTCAGTTCCCGTTAACCATAAACTAAATGAAGGATACTTTACTTGTTGAAATCGGTCAAGTGATTGGGGATAGGGGATTCTGTCAAGGCTTGTACCCCATAGAGAATGTAGTGTGGAGAAGTATTTTTTTTTATTTCTCTCGAAAATGGAGGGTGGTGGTGGGCACGCGACCGTTGATGACATATCTAGGTGTCATAAGTTTTTATATGAGATAAAAATTGTCGAAATCAGTCCAGTGGTTGGGGCTGGGGGTCTCTCAAGGTTTTGCCAATTTATTTTAAATATATAGATTTTATAACAATGCCTTTTCTTTATACAATCGCGTGCAACAAAACAACAAGATTTATAGAAATATTTCTCTCGTGCGGTTCCCAAAAACGCGTTATTTAGCTAAGGGATTTGGCAACATCTATAGCAATTAATGTGTGACGTGATTTCACTTTCAAACGTAAACAAATGACTCAGATTTAGTTTGAGCCCTCTTTTCAATGAGCTAATATAATAACTAATCTCAGCTGTGCTGTTAAATATAATTGAAGCAAGGAAAGAAGACGAATTCAACATGCAAATAAATCAATTGGAAAAAAGTTTTGAAAGGCGTTCAGGAAGAAGGAGAAATAATTTGCTTCAACATGCTCAGCGTGCTGGCCAGACTTTTAAAAACGTTACGGTCACCACAAGGGAATTTCTTTTGGAGCGATTATTCGCCAAATGTGGTAATTGAGAATTTTTTCACTTTTGTAGAGCTTTTTAATGGTTTGCACGACTATGTCAAACTGGGCGACGAATCACAACGCATGATTAAGTTTTCGCGATTTGATTTTAGGGTTCTCTTTATATATCTTGAAACTCTTATTTACTGGTTTTTCTGCACTTTCATAATTTTTTTGTTAGTTTCAATTGAACAATTTGTCTTTTAAATGCTTACTAATTCAAGAAAAAAAATCTTCTTCAAGGCTAGAAAATTTATTCTATGCTGATTTAATATAATTTGTCAGAGGCAAATCTATTAAGCTTAACTATAAATGCTTTTTGCTAGGATGCACAGTAATCTCATTGTAGCGAGCGAAGCGATCAGGGTATGCATAGCAAACCTAGAAGGGTCGATATGCAATCTTCCTGGAGGTTGTTGAGCGCTAACGAGTAGGGGGCACTTCCCCTAGTTGTGAATAATCAGTGTGAATATTTCAATAACTCTCTAAACAAAACAGAAACTAATTTTCAGGTTATAACTGTCACATTTCAAAACATTATGTGTTTTATTAACATGACATGTTTAGACTGGTAATGTTTCTGTAAACTGCGTGATGTAGATATCGCTACGCACAGAATGCAACAGCTGATGCAATCAAACCAAAAGGAAACATAAAAAGATGAATGAAGGCAACAATATTTTCATGCTATATGTTTTGGACAAGCGGATCAATTCTTTTTTCCTTGGTTCTAATGGTGAAAACAATTGCTTTGAAAATATTTATCAGACAGAACTCGATACTAAATGTAGTGTGCCACACGCTTTGCAACTCATTAAGTCCACTTCTTATCATTAATGAAACAATCGTATAATAAATACTATTTCTATCTCAAGTGAAATAATATTTTATAGGGGGCAGAGTAAACCAGCGGGAGTGGTCTCCCCTAAACTTTCTCGTATACTTCTCTGAAAGGTGCTGTTTCCCCTCCCCCCGCGTAGAAAAACAATTCGAACCTATTGTAACCCAGGATCCAATGACTATCAGAAAATATTTAAGTAAAAAATCAAATTCGAAGAGATGCGTTCCGATTAAATGCATACCGATTTCTACTCTTTCTTCGCTCAAGGACAATCCTTCCGCGTGCACAGATTGCTACCAAGTACGCATGCGTATGGAGAATCGGATGAAAACAAAGAGCCAAGCAGAGGTCAATAAATATCGTGCACAGAAGATTGCGTTATGTACGCATGCGCGTGGAGACAGCGGATTCGTTGGAGATGCGCTTATACAGACCGACAGACAGTCAACCTTTTGACGGATTTGGCCCAAAATTTTATACGGACCTACATTCATGACGATAAAACTGTGTACGAAATTTTATCCATGTAGCTATTCAAGTTTTTGAATTATAGAGTTCGCATGACCGCGGACATACAGACAGACAGACTTCCCGCTGACGGATTTTGTCCAAAATTTGATAGAAACCTACAAATTATGTTTAAAAACTACATACCAAATTTCATCCTTTTATCTCTAATAGTTTTCGAGTTATCGTGTTCATAGACACACACACACAGACACACAGACCGACATAATTCCAAAATTGTGTTTTTCGGATTCAGGGAGGTCTAAACCGTGGAGATTCGTCAAAATCTCGAGTTCGAATTTTTTGACGATTTCAATACTTTCTCTTTGTAACCTCCTTTTTTCTCTTTGTAACTTATATTTGTTTGTGGTTGTTATAATACTTTCTCTTCGTTTTTACTTCGTATACGACAAAGTAAAAATGAGAGGTTCCGTTACAATATCGAGATTTGAAAAAAATAACGGGCACAGAGTTTTTCTCCCACTTGTAAATAGTGATGAGATTTTTCAGTCACCTTCTAAGAATAAATCAGCGGGAGTGGCCTCCCCGACACTTTCTCGCATACGAAAAGTAATGTGGGGTGGGTAAACAGCCACTGGGTAGGTAAATATTCTTGGGGTATTTACCCAAGGCCTTGTTATTTTGAGAAAAAATTATGAATGGCGATTTACAATGAAACATATCAAATTCATGAATTCCTGAAGCTTAATATTTTGCAAAAAAGATTTGCGTATGTTCAATTTTTACGCGCGCTGAGGAACTAGAACTTTATTTAAAGTTTTTTACTACGAAATCTTACTGCTGCTATCACGTAAGATTCACCATACCTTCCATCTGGAGAATGTCAGAACGAACTTTTGAATCAGGGGTTGCCATAATTTCCGAAGTGGACAGCCAAGGTCAAACGCCAACCATACTAAGTGTAGTAAAATAAGCGAAACGCGCGCCAACACACAGTCGCAATGTGCATTTTGAACTAAATATGCAATTTGAACACCTGTTTTTAAACCAATTTGTACGAAATTTGGGCACAGATCTATAATTAATGTTAGCATACGTGATACCAACTTTTAGTTATCTAAGTCAAAGGGCTTATGAGATATAATTTTTACACGTATGCATGTATTTATTATGAGTAAATTATACAGACCGACAGACAGTCAACCCTTTGACGGATTTGGCTCAAAATTGTATACGCCCTATATTCATGACGATAAAACTCTGTACCAAATTTTATCCATCTAGCTATTTAAATTTTTGAGTTATCGCGTTCACATGACCGCGGACATACAGACAGACAGACTTCCCTTTAACGGATTTTGTTCAAAATTTGATAGAAACCTACAAATTATGTTTCAAGTTGACATACCAAATTTCATCCCTTTATCTCTAATAGTTTTCGAGTTATCGTGTTCACAGACACACACACAGACACACATAATTCCAAAATTGTGTTTTCGGACTCAGGGAGGTCTAAAACGTGGAGATTCGTCAAAATCTCGAGTTCGAATTTTTTGACGATTACAATACTTTCGCTTTGTATACTTCGTATACGAGAAAGTAAAAATAACCGTTGAAAATAAATAATACTTCAAAAGAACGTGTGTGATAAACCAATAATTCAATGAACAGTCAGAATCAACGAAATTTCATTTGAAAACGCATTAACAATGCTAGTCATTTTAACCATGAGTATTTTTATTATTAAGTTTTCAGGTTTATTTACTTATGTTTCGATTTACAGGAACAAAAGTAATTAAAGCTTTATTCACCCGATCATCTCAATGAAAGCTATAAAAAAGAATTTCCGGTTTTTGAAAATAGCTGAAATATCTAATATAGATGAGTGAAAAACAAAAGACAAATCTTGACTAGTAACACAAATTTTATTTCTCTCCCATACAAAATAAAAAATATCGAAGTGTATTGTTCAGCAACGGATTCCGAGACTACCACTTTTGGACGATTTTAAACCGGAAAGGGATGACAGGCAATGAGTCATATGAGCGCTTTTCCGGAGTTCTGTGTTTGATCACGCTCAGTAAAATGTAAACATCACCCTTCCGTTCTTTCCTTTCCCCCTATTTTGATGAAAATAACTCCGCCCGGCGCATGAGCAAAAGCGCGGAGGGCTTCCGAATCCATTGCTAAACAATAGTACAAAATATTTAGAGTAAACTAACACACATCTAGTAAATATACTTCCGGGTTTTTTTTCGAAAAGAAAGCTAGTAAATGTTTTACAATTTTTATTTTATTGGAGGAAACGGTTCTTTTTTTTATTTTTCGGATAAACCGCTACTACTTTCAACAATTAAATATTTTTTCCCACCTCTAAGCCTCACATTACTGCATCTGTGATTCAGTGGTGCAAATGAAATTCCAAAGAGTGCCTTTTCATATTATTTATTATGAGTAAATGATAGATATAGGTCGATATGACATTATAAGTTATTTACACTATTTACAAGACAACATTAAGACTTTCCGGCACTTTCCATCCAAGCCATTCCTTCCGTTTCCAAGCCTGCCATGCAAATCGACTCTAATGGCGGAGGAAGCCGTTGCCACAAGATGCACAAAAGCGCCATCTGGGTAGAATCCGTAACACACATAAACAGCGAGAGCGTCTATTTACAGTATTTATAGTTTCGAATACCGAATGTGTGTTCCTTACTATGATTGCATATGTTCAGTGATGTATGTGTGCGTGTGTGTGTGAATTTCCTACACTACGCAACGAGATGCCCACTTACTTTCTCATATCACCTCAAGGAACCAAGCCCACAATCTATACTCCATTGGTGGAAGATCGCCCTACCCATCAAACTCTCAAGACGAAATATAGATAATTTAATCACATTCCTAGCGACTAACGAATGCCTAATTAAAAGTCAATATACTACACCATCACTTACTCCAGCCTAGAAATAGATACTTTCAAAGGTTCACCTCCCAGAACCAGAAATTCGATGAATACCCAGTTGAGCAGCAGAGCACACCAGCTTAAGAACAGCAACCAGCCACCACCAAATCTTCGGTAATTCATTCGAAAAATTCACCCTTCACATCATTGCCAACTCTGGATTAACAATTTCAGCGAACCCTAAATATAAATAACAAGACAGAACAAAAAAAAACAAAAAAACAGTCCCACTATGTTTAGGATGGTTGCAAAGATAATCATCAATATAACCGGTTGTAATACATTATCAATTCTTCTTTATTGTCGCATCGAACAACACTAACAGCCCCGAATGATGGAGCTGCAACTGTATGAAACAATGTAACTAAAGGAAACAGTCAACCCTTTCACTGCACTCAAATATGATAATTCCTGTTGCATATATTTTATATTATACTCGGATTGTAACCCTCTATGTACTTTTCATTATATTCTTCTTTGTTTGTGTATAATTATGTTCCTTTTATGTGTTTTTATATCTCATGATATGTATAATTTTGCTTTTGCTTCTCAATAAAGTTTCACACATACTCTTTCAACCGACAGGGAGCCTTTATGCTGTGGTCTTATGTGTGTATGAAAGCCGTTACAGTTTTAGGTATCGTTGATATAGAAGTGACCAAAACAAAAAGAAAACTAAAGAAGATACACATTTTAAAACAACAAGAACACAATAATTCATTCTTCTTTTTCTCCTGACTTGGTCACTTTTAGCTGTATACCGGTGGTATCTCTTAAATAAGTGTGGCTTCATCTTTTTTAGTTGTTCTAGAATGTTTAATCCTGTACACAGTTAAAATTTCAAGATGATTTACTGAAAAATGCCCTGATGCATAATTAATGACTCGTGACATGTCTCATCAATCGGGCTAAATGACAAGTTAAAATGAAATGATGAACTGAGTTTTAATGACTGAAAATTAAACTTAAATCGTTTTCTTAGCATTTTATTTGCCTGTTTACTTGGAATATTTTATACCTTTCGACTTCTACCTTATTTATTCTTTGAAAATTATATCCATGCTAAAGTAGTTCCGCTGCTACGGAAATGTTCTACACTAGCGAATAATAATAAAGAATGTATTTACAAGCTTCTCCATTTCATACTTAAGAACTTTTTTCCAACTGATTTTGCGTTTCTAATTTTTAAAAACGAGAAGTGATTCTCTTAATTACAAATATACCTCTGAAGTGTGAAGCTTCATAAAAATGAATCTTAAAAATTGTTCGACTTCTTAAATTACTTGTTGATAATTTGTGATAGTTAACAGAAGCGTGACATTTTATTAAAACAATCACTTTGCCGCTTGAAACTGTTATTAATTATTTCAATAATTCTTTTTGCCCAAAAGATTTTAAAAGTTGCAAAGTCAAACTTTCCGGCCCCAGAAACAAAAAGCTAAGCATTTACGAGACTAGCTTAAGAATGTTCGTGTATTGGAAGATTTTAATTTTAATGTAGAGAATTGCTTAGTTCTTTTTAGAACGCTTACTTACTTTTCTGCGAAACTTAAAACTAAAGGTTAAAACTTCTCCGCTGTCTCCATGGAAACATAAAACCGCTATGAAATAAAAATGGCGTGTTCCAAACTTCCGAAAGAATGGACTTTAACTCAACTAAGTAAGCTACTTAGCCATCGCTTGTACTTGGTTTTAAAAAAGTAGTAACGCAGGTTACTGAAATTAACTTTACATTAAAAGATAAACAAACTGGACTTTCTTTAAAAATATATGACATGAAAACTTTTGTGTGCATCTGTCGTTCCAAGTTTCGTAATATTTTTATGCATATAATCTTTAAATATTTCTGTTTCTTTCGAGAATAGATTAATTTTATCAAGTATCAGTTTTGCATAGTTATTCAAACACGCGTCTGATCCGATTCAGAAGCCTAATATTCCTTAATTTATTCATCTTTATACTTGAATAACAGCTGAGATAGAAAAATTCTACTCAACTAAGCACAATTCGCTATGGCGCGAACAAGTTTCGAAATTAACATTATCTTCTTTATTTCTCCAAGCGTTCAACTAATTTGATCTAAAAAAATAAAGGCCAGAAAAATTAGTATTAACCCTTTGAACTCGGGAAGATAATAAGATGCATAATTATATGCGTGCGAGTGTAAGAATTGATCAAGCGCTTTAGGAAGTTGAAAAATATTGTTATTAATTTGTTTCATTTCCTAAACATTAATCTGTGTGTTTTTGCTATTACAGTATACTCTCTATTATCCGTGTGCGGATTATCCGGTTTGCGGATTATCCATGCTCATTCAGGACTCACAAAAAAATTTAAAGAGAAACATTTTCACGCTTATCATTCATGTAAACTCGATGTTGATGTTCGATCGAGAGATTCATTCCGTGAAACTAGTGAGCCATGACGGCGGAGGCTAAAGAATAGATTTTTTTTCTTCCTCCACGCGCAATCTCTACCGGTTCAACCCCTAATTTTCCGAGAAATGAATCATCCACTTCCTACTAATTCATTCTCGTGAGAACACGCTTCTCGCTGATACGTCATTCTTTAACTTCTTCGTCTTCTCTCCCTTTCGCACGTGTTCCTTTAGTTTTTGCGTCTTGTTTATCGTCAGTTAGTAGCGTGAAATTTTTTGCTGGTAAAAATGAGTGGTGTGAAACGAAAACGAAACGTTTTAAATGTTAAACAAAAATTAGAAATCCTTCAAAAACTTGATAAGGGAGAATCAACTAGTACTGATGCAGAAGATGTACTAAATGAGGGAAATACAATTTCTCATTCTGCTGCTCTACAATCTGTGGAAACTTTGTTAGATTATATGGGACAAAGAGGATTTTTTTAAGGTGACATTCCTGCGGTTCGTAAAAGATGTGTCGATATACGACAAGAGAAGAACAAACAGCAGAAGCAAAGACGCATAACAGATTTTTTACAGTATTAAATGTTAAAAGGAAAATTCCTAGTTTAATGTCAGCATGCAAATGCAAGTAATTTTCATATTTTTGTACTGATGTAGATTTTTTCTTTATTAAAATGGAGTTTTCGGATTATCCGTGCTATCCCTCCCGGTGATTAACCCGGATAATCGAGAGTGCACTGTATATGGTTTTAATAATAATCACCATCCAACGATTCGTCATTCAGAATGTCGAGTCTGACTCGACATACGAGTACAAAGGGTTAAAAGTTAATGAACCGAACTTGTTTTCACTTAATAAAATCACTGAAATCATAAGAATATTTTATACTTGCAGTTTTTATATAATATACATATAGGCATAAATGGCATTCTCTTGAACTGAAGTTGAAAATCAGAAAAAGTGGTTCATCCGTTTAAAGCGGAACATTTACCGTTGTTCAACTGCATTGGGACATATTTAGCCGCTCAATAGAGAACAGCTTTAATAAACTGATTCTGGTAATGGAATGTTTTACAAAAAAAGCAAGGTAATATAAATTTAAGAAAAATCTGCTGTATTCCTTCTTTGTGGTTAGCTGTTCATTCAACTTTAATACACGTCGAGAAATTATCCTAGTCTGAGCACGAAATTGGCAGGCCAGTTTCTGGCGTACGTGAATAAGTTGCTCCACAATTTTAACAATAATATCATTAGGCAGCCACATATCGATTGTTACACAGCAAGAGAAGACAGCGAAAAGAAAAACGCTTTCATCCGAGTTTGAGCACGAAATTGGCAGGGCAGTTTCTGGTGTACGTGAATAAGTTGCTCCGCAATTTGAACAATAATATCATTAGGCAGCCAGATATCGATTATTACACAGAAAGAGAAGACTGCGAAAAGAAAATCGCGTTCAAAGGAGCTGAATTCGACAGGGAAATTTGACTACTGCCGAGAACTTTTTCCTTAATATAAGGAAGTTCCTTGCCCTAATACGTTAGGATTCGATTGTTCAATGTATGGATGAGATGCAAGAAGAAAACTAAGAATTGGCCATAAGCTTTAGAGAAAAAGGGTGCCAATTCCCTTTAACTAACTTCGGCATCTTTTAAACGCATATGAAAACGATTTAAAAGGAGCGGTCTTTGCTTTTTAAAAAAGGCTTAATTAAACAAATATATGTATTCAAAATTTAATTATATTAACAGGTTCTCGTTATATAAATTTCATAAGATTTTTAACAGGATCTCTGGTGAACTGGGCATTTATCATATGTCTCCTACTGTTTTTAAATGCAATTGTTTTGAACTTTAAATACATGACCTGATTTCTAATTCTTTTCTTACGCTTGACTGTGCATATTAAGATTTTTATGCGTTGATCTAGTGTTTGTGTGTGTTTGATTTTTTGACCCTTGCCTTTTTAATGGTCCTTTGATTTCATGTTCTAAATTTTAAAAAAAAATTGTGTGATTTTTTATAATTTTAATTTGACGGTATGCAACTTGAACTTTTGAAACCTCTGTGTGTTTTTAGTGTTTTTTCAATTGCGTGTTTTCTTTTTACATTTTTATAATTAATGTGGTTTTGAGCTTTTAATTGTTGTATTCTCGGCAGTTACTTTTTTGTGTTTTAATTCACTTTGTGGTTTGTGTTCTTTGTATGTTTTTGATCATGCACTCTGTAAATGGAGTCATCTCTGTAGTGTGCTTTCTTTGAATAAATTAAGAAATAAGTTTTTAAGTTTTATGAAATGCTCATCTTTTTAATTACAGAAAATTGACGAACTAATTCTGTTGCTAATTTCCATAGCTATTTTTAAGCAGCGAGAAAACAAATAACATAACTAGGAAAACAAACTGCATATGAAATATTTAACATATTCCAATTAAAAACAAAAATTTAATATTCTTTTGAATAATAATAATTTAATACTAAAAACTAATTAAATACTAACAACTAATTTTATTTTGAATAATATTAATTTAATACTAATAACTAATTAAATACTAGTAACTAATTTTATTTTGAATAATATTAATTTAATACTAATAACTAATTAAATACTAATAGCTAATTTTATTTTGAATAGTATTGATTTAATACTAATAACTAGTTAAATACTAATAACTAGTTAAATACTAATAACTAATTAAATACTAATAACAAATTAAATACTAATAGCTAATTAAAAACTAATAACTAATTAAGTACTAATAACTAATTTTCTCTTGAATAATATTAATTTAATATTAATAACTAATTAATAATTAATTATAATGTAGGGAAGAGTAGGGTAAAACCGGGTACCTTGATTCTAGCGATGTTAGTTCTCCTTTCTAGCAGACAGATTCTGAATTACGCTCCACTAGTCAATAGTGTGGTCGGTTAGCTCGAAAAACACAAAGAATATTTCAGTTCTGGCAGAAATTGTGAATTTTGGGGTAGTGACTATTGTTTAGCAACGGATTCGGAAACCCTCTGAGCTTTTGCGCATGCGCCGTTCGGAGTTATTTTCATTAAAATAGGGAGAAGTAAAGAATGGAAGGGTGATGTTTACATTTTACTGAGCGTGATCTAACAAAGAACTCCGGAAATGCGCTCGTATGACTCATTGCATGACACACCTTTCCGGTGTAAAATCATCAAAAGTGGTAGTCTCGGAATCCGTTGCTGAACAGTATGTATCATTTTCTGACTTAAAAACAGCCGAGACCACAAGTTTTAGAGGCCTTGTTTATCTGAAATGACGTCATCAAAATGGCGGCCTATAGGGAGCTTAACACGTTAAATCGCCGAACTTTTTTATGTATACTTGACTTTTTTAACATTTTTTTTAAACATATGGGGTTGTCAATATTTGCTATAATGTTATATCATGTTTCATAAGAACAGGACTAAATAACACTAAACTCAACTCAAAAACATTTTTTCACTTGATCGACATTTTGATGACGTCGTTACTGACCAACGATAATTAGTAAACAATGAGTCACGAATTTTCCTTCTATGTTCTGAATTTCGTATCTTTAACATTTTGGATCAGATAACTATCAAGTATAACAGAGAACAAGATAAATAACTGAAAACAAGAACATAATTTTGTAAAATAAATATCACTGACTCCCATTTTGATGACGTCGTTACTGACCAACGATAGTAATCAATGAGTCACGAATTTTCCTGTTGTGTTCTGAATTTCCTATCTTTAACATTTTGGATCAGATAACTATAAAGTATAACAGAAAATAAGATAAATAACTAGAAACAAGAACATAATTTTGAAAAATAAATCTCACTGACTCCCATTTTGATGACATCTTTATTGACCAACGATAGATAGTAAACAATGAGTCACGAATTTTCCTGCTATGTTCTGAATTTCGTATCTTTAACATTTTGGATAAGATAACTATCAAGTATAACAGAGAACAAGATAAATAACTGAAAACAAGAACATAATTTTGAAAAATAAATATCACTCCCATTTTAATGACGTCTTTATTGACGAACGATAGACAGTAAACAATGAGTCACGAATTTTCCTGCTATGTTCTGAATTTTCTATCTGAGCATTTTGGACCAGATAACTATCAAGTATAACAGAAAACAAAAAAAACTAAAAACAAGAATATAATTTTGAAAAATAAATATCACTGATCCCATTTTGATAACGTCATTACCGACCAGGGGGGAGGGTCTCTAAAACTTGAGGCTTCGAGTGTCTTACATTCAGTAAGAGGTGTAATATTTTTATCTCAAAGGGCATGTTTTCTGCCATAATTGAAATTTTTTTTCAGCTAACCGACACCACTTCACTAACGCTTTTGCGAGTATAGACAATGTCATGCTCCGTCGTCTCAATGGTGAATTGAATTAACGTGCAATTGTGCGTTGCGTGAGACATATAGAACAGTTTAACCCTCTGAGACCTATTCCGCCTCAAACCGCCTCATTCGACACAAGCCGGACTCAGGCGGTTTCTGGCGCCTGTGTGAATTTTACGGGAGAAAATTAGTTCCTTTCTTTGTTGACAATCGATGGCGCAACCTAGTGTATCGTCCTCCTGGAATTTCTGTAGAGAAAGGGAGGAGTTCTTTCAGATTTCATGAATGAAAATTTACTCCAGTTTTTGAGGCACTTGAATCCTCACTCTAGCCTGCTTCCAAGAGTTAAAGTATTAAGAAAAAAATTTAAATATTTCAGTTTTATGAGGTCTTAATATAGGCGAATGAGCTATTAATTTTATGAGAATATTATTTAAGAGGCAATGCCTTTTGGAATATAGTGAGTTCAAATCCGATGATTAGTTTGTAACTACTCTGTGTTTCACCGTCCCTAAAAATTAGAAAAATAAGAAATAAAATTGATAATTTTTACGGAATTAATGGGGTTTTAAAACACATAACAAAACAATTGATAATTTTTACGCAATGGTTGGTCTTTTAACCTTTTATTTACCAAATTAACTCACCAAAAACTTTTCAATTTTATTTTGGCATCTTTAGATACGCTTCAATACAGAGAAATCCCAGGAAAGATGAAATACCCTTTTTAAATTAAATAAAATAATTCAAATACTAATTAAAACATTTAATTTTTGCCTTCGGCTGTCATCTACTGCAAGCTGTCGGAACTAAATTCCTTGCGTTCATGTGAATACTGTCAGGAAAAAGGTCACATTTCGAAGATATGAGCGTGATTAAAGTATACTTTTAAGTACCGTCGTTAAATAAAGGATTAAAACACAATGGAGTCCATTCATGTGACGTCCCAGTCATGTGACAGATATTTTGCACATGTCATTTATACACATCACTGAATTTTACAATGAAGGCACAGTGCACCCTCCTTCTAAAGCTGGACATTTACGAGCTCCTCACTCCACGCAAATTCGACCGTAGCACACCAAAACCGGTGGTCACTGTGAAAAACCTATGAGAATTGGAGTAGTGAACGTGGAAGTTTTATCTTTTTATTGCCCATTCCTACCCTGCTTACCCAAAGGGTGTAAAGCATGTGACAAGGCGGCCGGAAGAAAGATTCCAATACAAACATTAACCCTCTAAGCGTTCCAGACGTATTTTTCCGTTTCTCATATTTAGTTCAGAAGCAAATACTCATGCCCATGTGTATAATTTCTTAAACTACCATGGATAAAATAGTCTTAAGATTTCAGAGACTTGATTAGATGCAATAAAGATCAAATTATTCAATTTAAAAGCAAATTTTCAAGACTTGAAAGCTAGTACATCAAAATAGCTAACTGCTCAGAGAGTTAAAGTGTTACAATACAAAATAATAGAATACCATGTAATACAAAAAATTAGGTAATACAATACAAAAAATATAAGTAAAATAATACAATAAAAGTAATACGATACAAAATACAAATGCGAATATAAATATAATAAAATACAAACAGCGAACATTATAAGTAATTACAAACATGAATAATAAATAAATACAAATAAGAGTAATAAATAAAGGATCAAACAAAAATAAGCAAAAATTAAAATTTTATAAAATCTAATAAATAGTAAAAAACAAAAACGAAGTCTCAGATATAATTTAAAGTAGAGAGACAGGAAAAAAAATTAAAAAAAAAACAATTTTGAAAAAGAAGAGAAACAACAACAAAACAATTTCTATAACACAATTCAGTTGAAAAAACCGACACACAAAAAGCCGAATAATGTAACACAATTTAGAAGAGGAAAAAGATAGAAAATAAAGAACATGGAAGTTTGGATATCCAGCTTGTCTTGAAATCCAACAAACCATTTGGAATTCCGGGTCATACCATTGGGACTTCCGGGTCTGAAATGTGACCGGTGTAGATACGTGGCGGAGGCTCTCTCGCTCTAGAGGAAATCGGAGCAAACGGGGGGAAAGTAGGCTTAGTAAGGGATCGAAATGATTCGTAGATGATGGTTATGTAGTTCGCGACCCGTGAATGACCTACACAAATGGATGGACTGAAAATGGAACGGAGTGGAGTGCCACCACGCCATTTGCGTGGAGTGGAAAGATCGTTGATGATGGCCTTAAAGCGGGGCATCCATCGCTGTTCCATTCTGGAATTTTTGGAACACAGGAAGGAAAAACCTTCCGTCAGTTTGAGAAACCGATGAAAATTGGTTCAAATGGATTGGATGTTTGAACTCCGAATAGTTTGAAGTTTGATTGGAACGGACAGATGACCTTCAGAGGACCTCTCTGCAAGGTTAGCGGAAAACAAAGGTTTTGCCCGGCTTGGGACCTCGCGGCAAGGCTAGAAAATCGGAAATCCGCCGTGTGGGGGAGGAGGAGTAGGTGATCAAAGAGCGACGGTTGCGCACTTTGGAGTCTCCGTGAAGGACGTGCCTAATTTTTCGACTTGAATGGATGGGGGAAAAACCAGACTTGGAACAAAAGGCATAGCCTAGCCTTCTCGTGAATGTCCAGATTAACATCTTACGCTGGACGATGACGTAGTTTAACTTTTGGATACATTTTTTAGTGGAAAAGATGCGTTATCGTCGTGCATTTTGCAACTATAACACAGAAAAAAAGACGCCAGACGTATAAAAATGTTTTTAACTTTCCAATAAACAATCCTGACCGAAAAGCATGAACTCTGAAAATTCGAAGGTAATTTGTTTAAGCCTGCATCATCTTACACACTGTGTTCTTTCAGATGTAAAAAATTTTACAACACAATGGTGTACAAATTTATTAACTAACTTATAAAATCTAAAAATTAATCTAATAAATAATTTGAGGAAAGATAACTAAACATATTAGAAATTAAGAAAACATAGATACAATTTAAATTCTAACTACTTCAATAAAATTAACGAATACGAGCGGCTCTAATGTGAACAGAAAATGATATTTCAAAAAATTAGACGAAGTGTTAGAAATATTTTTTTAAATAATTGAATTTCTAATGTAAGAGAAATATGTTTAAACTGGGAGTAAAAATATGAATCATTATTTCAAAAAATAAAAGAATTGTTTTTATCGTTACGCTCAGCAACTACACTATGCGCATACATACATTTCTAATGGGATCAAAAATTTGAAGTGAAGCAGGTCAATTTCCATTTATCATGTGAACATAAATTGATCCCATTCAACCGAACAATAAGGTAGGTGAACCAAAGATGACCAGTGGTCCTAAGGTAGCCCACCATCCAAAAGTAGAATTATTTTCATTTTTAATCACAACATGGTGTTACTGAATTGTAAATAATGTATCTGCAGTACACGTGGCTGAATTTAAAGAGATCACCTTGATCGGCCGTCATTGTGTGCAATGATTTCACTTTTGATGTGTAGTTATTCTAATTTCCAGATAAGAAGATATTTTAATTTAAATGTGTTTAAATTCATAGAACTTTGAGTTATGATAAGTTTCCCGAAAGGTTATTTCTTTTTCTTTAACCACATTTACTTCAATTCTAATAAATTTATCATACTAATGGTTTTAAGTCGTGCAAATGGCGCCCATATGCATCTTCCCACCCGGGCCACCTTAGGAAACAAATATGTAAATCAATGTAGTAAGGGTAATTTTCAAAAATTCTACTTAAATATCTGAAAAAACTTATTACCATTTATTGTTAAATTTATAACAATAAAAAATATATTTAATTATTGAATGGCGGTTATCGTTTTATTTGCTTATCAGAAAAGTCTCACGAAATCTAAAGGAAACCTTTTGTTAATTCTTAGCCTCTTTCTAACTTTTTAACTCTCTAAAATTAAAAAAAATTACTGGACATTTTAATGCTCTTCTAGAAGTAAAATTAGTTTTCCGAGTATTTTTTTTCACATTTTAAAAGTAATTTCAATATATGGGCCACCTTTGGAACACTATGCGCCAAAGGTGGCCTACCAGCTACAATTTTGAAATTGAATCAAAAAATAATCAAATAATATTTTACAAAGAAACGAGCGCTTGATATGTGTTAGAGATAAGTGTAAAATTTCAGAAAAAAAAATCAGCTACACACATCAAACCAAAAAATTATGAAAAATCCTCAAAGCTTAACTGTGGCCACCTTTGGCTAACCAACATTAGTTTTATCACTGCGAAGTTTTTCAAACTCTGAATTTATTTTTGTAATTATCACTAAACTTTCGACACGAAAAGAAGGTTACTTTTGAGTACGTAAAGTTCCTTATAAACCTGTTTTTGAAATTTAAGGAAATTTACTTTTCGAATTTACATGACAGCTGTTCAACTGGCCCTAATCTGTGAATAGATGAGTTTACAAAAGAACATGACGCATCAGACACGACACTTGAAGGGGGAAATTGCCTTTCTCTGCTTAATAAATGTATGTATGCTTTCAAAATGATTTTGCGTCGCTTTTAGCACATCGTTAACGCTTACCCTTAAGATTTGTTTTTGGAAAGATGTAATGAATCAATCACCCACAAATTTTAAGGTGTAATTAATATTGTTTGCTGTTCGTACTCACTAGAAGGTGTGGGAGGGGCGGTTGTGTTTGCTCTTTACACACATACATTTAACTTCACCTCTATGAAGGCTGTAAAGAAGGAATTTTGTAATCGATCTTTTATTAATTTCCTGATGTGTTAGTGCTTTGAAATTTCGTGCTGTTGTGTTTTCTTTAACTTCACCTCTATGATGGCTGTAAAGAAGGAATTTTGTAATCGATCTTTTATTAATTTCCTGATGTGTTAGTGCTTTGAAATTTCGTGATGTTGTGTTTCTTTAACCTCTTTAACTTCACCTCTATGATGGCTGTAAAAATTTTGTAACATCGATCTTTTATTGGTTTCCTGATGTGTTTGTTGGTCTTTGAAATTTCGTGATGTTTGTGTTTTCTTTACTTCACCTCTATATGGCTGTAAAGAAGTAATTGTAATCGATCTTTTATTAGATTTCCTGATGTGTTAGTGCTTTGAAATTTCGTGATGTTTATTTTCTTTAATCTTCACCTCTATGAGTAGGCTGTAAGAAGGAATATTATCTGTAATCTTTTATTAGATTTCCTGATGTGTTGCTTTTTGAAATTTCGTGATGTTGTGTTTCTTTACTTCACCTCATGATGCTGAGCATGAGAATTTTAGTAATCGATCTTTTTATTAATTTCTGATGATGTTATGGTGCTGAAATTTCATCTATGTGTTGTTTTTCTTCCTCTATGATATGGCTGTAAAGAAGGATTTTGTAATCGATCTTTTAGTGTTTCTAGTGGTAGTGATTGTGCTGAAATTTCTGCTGTTGTGTTTTTTACTTAATTCCACACTATGATGGCTGTAGAAGAAGGAATTATTTAAATCGATCTTTTATTAAGTTTCCTGATGTGTTAGTGCTTGAGAAATTTCGTGATGTTGTGTTTTCTTTAACTTCACCTCTATGATGGCCTGTAAAGAGGAATTTATAGTAAATCTTCATTATTTCCTGATGTGTTAGTAGCTTTAGAAATTTCGTGCATGTTGTGTTTTCTTTAACTCACTTCACAATTATGAGCGTAGCAAAGCAGGAATTTTGTAATCGATCTTTTATGTGTTCCTGATGTGTTAGTGCTTTGGGACTATTTCTGTTTGTGTTTTCTCTTAACTACCCTCTATGAAGGCTGTAAAGAGAATTTTGTATTGATCTTTCATAGTCTCTGATGTGTTGGTGAAATTTCGGATGTTCGTGTCTTTCTTATTTCATCCTCTATGATGAGCTGTAAAGAAGAATTTTTGCATATCGATCTTTTTTATTAATTTCCTGATGTGTTAGTGCTTGAAATTTCATGTATGTTGTGTTTTCTTAGACTTCACCTCATGTGATGGCTGTAAAGAAGGAATTTTTTAATCGATCTTTTATTAGTTTCCTGATGTGGTAGTGATTTGAAATTTCGTGCTGTTGTGTTTACTTTAATTTCACCTCTATGATGTCTGTAAAGAAGGAATTTTGCAATCAATCTTTTATTAGTTTCCTGATGTATTGGTGCTTTGAAATTTTGTGCTCTTGTGATTTAGAACAGCGTAACGCCGCGTTACCTATTTGAAAAAAACTTTTTGAGATGCACTCATATTTAAAATAAGACCGTAGTTCCAACATTTTAAGTTTTCTAAAATTAATTTTTGAAATGACTCATTTGTATACACCTTGTAATAATAATAAAAAAAATTTAGAAGCTAAAAAATAGAAAATAGTTAAAATAAAAAAAATTATACTTTTTAGTACAGAAATAAGAGTGTGTTTAAAAAAAATGTTTTTATTAAATTTACCCCTTTTTATCATCAAGCACTGTATACCTCATTCAACCACCATTAAAGAGTCCAGTTTGCGTTCTTCAGTCTCTAGATTTCTCAATTCCTTAGTGTATGCAAAAAATTTTAAACATTTGCTTAGAAATTTCTTTTATACATATTTAGTTTACTAATAATGAGATTTCAATAAATAAACACAATACAGTGTCTGCCTGTGTTTATTCGGGGCTTACGAGAACAATTTTTCACTAACTTCATCGATATTACTGAGCTGCCATTATTCCTTCTTGGAAAATGTGTGGGAAATATTGTAAACCAGTTTAATAAATGATTCCCTTCCACTTTCATGTCTTTAGCAGCTACGCCACAGCCCTTTCTACATCTATTACATAGTCTGCCAACTAGTGGCGGCTCGTCCATTGGGGTTGCAGAGCTGCAGTCCCCCCTGAAATTATTTTAAAACTTGTATCTTCGTTTTCATTCTAATTGGCTTACTTTTCCACTTTAAGAGTTCAATGATAATCGAAAATTGCCAAAAAAGTAATAAAAACGTAAAAGGAAGATGGAAAATAAATCGTAAATTAAGAGAGAGACAGATCGGAGCTGCAGAGAATTTTGCCCCTCCTAGAATCGAAACTCTGCGCATTGAGCAACGCGGAGCTCTCAATCGGAAGAAAAAAGCAACCCTTTCTCCCACTGAAATTAGAACCCCGTGAGCTGCACTCCGGAGCAGCTCACGCTTGGCGCGACTTCCTCATTTGGCCTTTTTTCGCTTTCTCTCGGTTGTCCAGTCGTTAAGTAGTTTTTTAAATCAAATTTTGGAGGAGTTGTAATTTTTTTTGCTCCTTTATCGTTTTCGGGATGTGCTGATTACGAATTTGAGGTTTGCAACCAAAAATATTTGATCGAATTTTAGTTATAGCCAAAAAACATGAAAAAACATTTCCCCAGTTTTTTGCTTATAACTCAAAAATTATCAATTTTTAGTACATCATCATTATATACCAAAATAATCAGCATAAAATTTCCTACAACTTAGGTCAATAAAACTTCTGAAGCACTGCTTGTTTCTGAGCTGACCAGTCGCCACTGCTGCAAACCCATTCCTCTTCATAATACATCCCATTTCTTTTATTATGTAAGATTATGAAAGCTATCACGATTGGTAGGGAATCGGAGATCCATCGTGTACGTAAGCCTGGTGCTCGTTAGAACTACCGTCGCTAATTAAACGTTCTCACGTAGATGTGGCGTGTAAGTTTGAATAGTGGGGTACCGATTTAGGTGCTGTGCTCATCATATGACTCTGGTTCAGAACTACGAGGTACAGTGGCGAATCTAGGATTCGGGTCTGGTGGGGGCTGAGGTCAAAAAAATTTTGTATCGTCGTGACGAATGTCAAACCTCAAGGCTAAAGTGAACCAAAACACTTCAATTTTACAGACTTTGCTCACCTGACAATAAGAGTCATAAAGAACAATACAATACTTTCGATAATTTAATAAAAATTACAATGAAATAACTAGCCAAAAAGTGTCTTCGACCGCGTCAAAACTACAAGTGCGAGTAGAATGACTACAAAATTAGGAAAATTTTCGAGCCTGTCAAGCCAGGAAGCAATGTTGAAATGTTTTTATTATTTTTTAAAAAGAGGGAGATTAAGAAAAAACAGTTGCAATAATGTTAAATAAAATCAAGAAGGGGGGCTGTAGCTCGATAGCCCCCCCCCCGGATTCGCCACTGACGAAGTATGTTCTAAAATGATTCTCGTGTAGCTTCGAATTAATTTAACATTTATTTGATGAACAAAATAAGTTCATGATTCAATGACGCTTTATAATCGTAAGAAATTTTTTTTGATTGCACAGTCTATCGCTCAAGGGCGTTGAGTAAACAAACTTCACTCCAAACTATAACTCAAAGGCCTGGGATAAAAATTAGCGGACTGAATGCTGCGTAAAGAAAAAAAAATTAATGAGGAGCGTTTCTTTTCGAAAATATAAAGTTTTTTTTCCTATGCGAGAAAGAGCACAAATACCCTCCAGCTAAAGATTAGTATCAATTTAAGAAAGTATATTTTTTTCCTAGGCATCAAAAAGAAGATCAAACTTTTTTTGCTTCCAGGGGTTTTTCAACAAAAACAACGAAGTACTATTTTAAGATTCAGGGAAGAATTTTAAACATCATTACTGGACATTTATATGAAATTCCACAGAGATTTTATTTAGAAGTCATTTGTAAATTTTAGACGTTTTTAAAGCACAGAAGATAAAGAAAATAATATGGAACGCCATTTTCATTATATTTTATTAATGATTTCTGCAATTCTAATTTTTTGAATTTTTCTAACTGAAGCCCTTTAATTATAATGATAGGAAATAATTCAGACTTCCCGCGATATAAAACTCGCATAGAAACTTGCTGACGACTTAATTGACTGCTTTGATGCAATTCAAACCTTTAAATTTGACCTTACAACATATTTCATAAATGGATGACCTATACACTCGCTGCGTTAACAAAAATAAATATTTCCGACGATTTATTTTCACCACCGTATAACACAAATTTAAAAATAATCATAAACACATCACACTTAAAAATACTGCGCAATAATTTAAAAAATCACCTTCACTTTCTTTCCTTTAAGCGATTTTAATTAATATTTTATGTTTTTCTGGTTATTAATTCCTAACAATGCAAAAACAACTACTTAATTTGATTGACTAACTTTTGGATTTTGTCGCATACGAAAAAGAGAACCCTTTGATGTTATTCTATCCACGTTACGCACAGTGTGACTAGGTTAAGGTTACAGCGAAGGTCTGCGCCGATATAATTTAAATTCTTGACGAGCAACCTCAATTAGATTCCAAGCATTTCTCTTTTGAAGAGAGACCTTTGTTCTTAACTCTCCATACTCATTTGAATAGAAAAGAGAGTTCGAGCGCAAAATTAATTTCAATTTTTCGAGAAAGGTAATTGAGTTCTGCATCTCATAAAATTTAATCACACAGCCCTAAACATCCAAGTACTTCAAATGAGAAAATAATTAGTAAGCAAGAGGGGAGAATATAATGAATGAGTTAAAAGTCCTCTAGTTTGTAAAAAGACGATGATTCCTAGATTAAGGTTCGTTCTGTGCGCGTGCGTTTTTATTTTACTTCAATCGAGTCTTCTTCAACATGTTTAGCTTTGTTTTTCATTACAAAAGTGGTTATCTGTAATTAATATTTCATACACTGTATTGTATCTTTATAAGTAGCTATTATCTTTAGCTAATTAAAAATGCGAAACCTAACTGAAAGAGGTGAATTTGAAATGATATGGGAAATGAAACATTTAAATTAGGTTTTTTGTTTGTCATTTAGCGAAATATTCATATTATTTAATTTTAATTTCTTCATTTTAATCAATTTTCGTAGCGAATGGTTGCGAAGGCTCACATCTGGCTCAAAAGTTGTTTTACAACGAAAATTTTAAAACATTTTGTCATACTTCTTATTCACTACCTTTATAAGTAGTGTAACGAATTGTTTTCAGATTTGAAGACATAGTTTAACGAATTGTTTTTTCTTATATGTTGGACTAAGACAACTTTACCACTGTTTTTTTGTAATTTATTGTTTCTCGAGGCACAGACTGCACGCAATGTGTAATGTGAATGTTTGTGATTGTTTATATTCAAGCTTGAAAAAAAAACAGTTCTTCAAATTTTCAGAACGACTCAACTATGTTTTTGTAAATATCCAAAATAAAGTTTAATTTTGAAATTAAAAACGGCTATCGCGTTAGTCTGATGTTACAGTAGCTATTATCTTTCGGCTAATCAAAAATGCGAAACCCAACTGAAAGAGGCGAATTTGAAATGATATGGGGAAATGAAACCTCCAAATTAGGTTTTTGTTTGTCATTTAGTGAAATATTCATATTATTTAATTTTAATTTATTCATTTTAATCAATTTTCGTAGCGAATGGTTGTTGCGACGGTTCACATTTGGCTCAAAAGTTATTTAGAAACGCAAGATTTCAAAACATTTTGTCATACTTTCAAACATATCTATTAGTTAGAAAAACAAATCATCCCAGGTCATTGTGAACGGCACAGATAGGAAATTTAAAAAAATAACCAGTGTTTCCTTTGTGTCGGTTGTTTACATTTGGTTATGAGAGGTTTTGTTTACAGCCACATGATTGTCACAACAGTGAATGAAAACCACCTTCGGCTATATGAGAACAAGTGCTGTGTTTCTTAAAACGTTGGTTAAGAAACACAACTATTGACACAGAAAGAAAGGACTTCAAATAATAAAGGTTTATATGGTTAACTGAAAAAGTAGTTACATGAAATTCAAATCAAAACAATGATACATCTATTCATTTTAATTGCTTTAAACATAATATTTAGAAACTTTTCTGTCTGACTTACATGTTTACTTTTTGAGGTTTTGGAGAGAAGCCCATTTTTACTTTCTCGAAAGTATTGTAAACGTTCAAAAAAATTCGACATGAAGATTTTGAGGATTCAGACATACATGGTTTAAACCTCCTTGAATCCGGAAGAAAATCATTTTTGGGATTGTGTCTGTCTGTCTAAAAATACGATAGCTCAGAAACAGTTAGAGGTAAATGAATCAAATGTCGTAAATATATTTTACACTAAAATTGCAAATATGTATCAAATGCTCGACGAAATCCGTCAAAGGGAAGATTTTATGTCTCTTTGTCCGTTTGCACGTGAAAGCGATAACTCAAAAACGCAACAAGCTGGATGGATGAAGTTTAACGTATGGTTTT
>BGPR01004174.1:36629-63436 GCA_013235015.1 Araneus ventricosus | reverse complement strand
GTAAGTGAACGCGATAGCTCAAAAACGCAACAAGCTGGATGGATGAACTTGAACGTATGGTTTTATCACTAAAATTGTTGATGTGAATCAAATTTTGAACGCTAAGTTTTGATTTTTTGTCTATTCTTGAGTAAGTAAGTGAACGCGATAACTCAAAAACGCAACAAGCTGGATGGATGAAGGTTAACGTATGGTTTTATCACTAAAATTGTACATCTGAATCAAATTTTGAACTCTAAGATTTGATTTTTTTGCCTATTCTTGTTTAAATTAAAGCGATAATTCTAAAACGCAACAAACTAGACAAATGAAATTTGGCATTTACCCTATCAGTCCTATGGAATGCATGTTAATTTTCACTCGTTTTTTGCCTATTAGTCCTATGGAAAGCATAATTATTTTCACTCGCTTTTAGGAACTGAAATGGAGGCTGCAGTCTTTTTTACATACTTTCGCTTCGGTCATTATAATTTAGCCGCAGCGCGCAATTAGTGACAAAAAATAAAGAGAACAGAATAGCAGAATTAAGAATAGTGGAATGTTCCTCAGGAGTGGTCAAATATTTCCATATCAATCACTTATTATTACAGAAACAAGAAAGTATAATTTTCTTCCCTAATTTACTCAGAAATTTTTAAAAGCAGTTGAGAAGTAATGCTTTTATTCAAAATCTTCAAAGTTTAAATAGCCGAATTTCTGTTCTTCGAGTTATACGTAGAGTACACGTGAACATTTACGTTCACTCCGTTTAACTTATCACGGTTGTATCATGTCTGCATGTGTAATTGCGGTTTGCAGAATGAGTGACGTGCGTGAGTTCTAAAATCTACAAATCATGGATGCCCATCTTTGGATCAGCGGATAACCTCCATTTGTCGGTGTTATATAGAGCTCCTGAGTCTCAAGTCATGAGAGCATACAAACGTTCCCGATATTGCAAAGCTCCGCCAGCGCCATACAATGGGAGAAAGAAAAGAAACTTCACTGATACGGACAGGAAGACATTAAGTACCTTTGTTACGTCGCAGAGAAAGACCATTGAGACAGAGATAACTGGCTTTTTTAACGTGCCTCTATGGAACCAAATATCTATTCATATACTGCGAAGAGATTTGCTTAAATAGAAGCATGGCTATTTTAAAACTCCTTGGGAATACAAAACGGTAGCTATTATGATAACAGGAATATGAAACATGGAAAGCTGATCAGTGGAAACATACTTTGTTTCACGATTAATCTATTATCTTCGCCACTATTTTCTGTTTCGGGACTGGCTTATAGGCATCAAAAACCAGCAGAAACTTGTAATTTAGTCTCTCTTTTCATCCATGACAAGAGCTGAATCTGATTTGAATAGTTATATCGTCTCTAGAATGGACATGGAACACTACTCAGGAAGGCGTCTTCCCTTCAACTTCCGAAAATTTTCCCCTGCAGTTATGAAGCGTATCTAGAAATCCTCCCCTACCATCCACACAGAGGTTGTCCCTTTAGCCATGGTTGAAAGAAATTAGTGATAAAATTCAATACTTTCCCTGGCCCACATAAATGTGGATTTCAGCAGCATCAAACCATCATGGCACATGTTGGCAACCAAATAAAATTGTTGTATTCTCATACTGCAAGGCGAATTGCTCAAATAGAAGCATAGCTATTTTAAAACTCCTTGAGAATACAAAACGGTAGCTATTATGATAACAGGAATATGAAACATGGAAAGTTGATCAGTGGAAACATACTTTGTTTCACGATTAATCTATTATCTTCGCCACTATTTTCTGTTTCAGGACTGGCTTATAGGCATCAAAAACCAGCAGAAACTTGTAACGCAGTCTCTCTTTTTATTTTATCCATAACAGGAGTTGAATCTGATTTGAATAGTTATATCGTCTCTAGTACTTTTTCAAACTGCTTTTTTAAGGGGAAGAATAAATAGAAATAGACATGGAACACTACTCAGGGAGGCATCTTCCCTTCAACTTCCGAAAATTCTTCCCTGCAGTTAGGGAGTGTATCTAGAACTTCACCTCCCTACCATCTACAACCCCAGATAGCAATTTTAGTTTGTAGCAAGCTTGCCACAAATTTGTCATGACAAGAGTGCAAGCTTGCAGCAAGTTAACGAAAGCTTCGAAGTCACCATGGAACGAACTTGCAGCAAGCTTGCCAAGCAAACTCATTGCAAATTATAGCAGAAACAGAGTACGAACACAACCCAGGATAGAGCTCGCGACCTACCGCTTAGTCGCAAGACGTCGATACCACTCCGCCAGTTCGACTACGCGAGGACAAGATAGATTTCGCTAATACATCGTTCGATTCGATTCGTATACGATTTATTTTAAACTATTTTCTTGATTTCATTAATTTTTTGAGTTGAGAATATGATTTGAAGTCAAAGAGAGAGCGATTTCCGCTAATAACTACGTTTTGCTAGTAGAATAATTTATGAAATTAGAGTTCAAAAGTAATTACTTTAAAATGGGACAAAATGTATAAGTTATTATTTTTCAACAAACATTGACTGTTTTTTAGGTTTAATTTTGTTTATAAATGTTAAAATTTCAACATTAAGAAAAAGGCGATATAGTTTTCTCTAAAGTAAAAACTTTTAGTAAAAAGATGGAAAATATTTCAAAATTTTTTTTATGAAAAAGTTAGTTTTTTTACAAATTATCATTGATTTATTGAATTAATAAAAAGAAGGACGGTCTAGGAGATGCTATTAAAAATCGGATTTTTTTTAAACAGAGACAAAGCTAATTATCTCTTTGTGCTATCTTTGCATCAAGCTTGTTTTGCAAATTTGCATTGCAAAGGAGGTGGCGCTATTTGTCACGGTGAACTTGCAGCAGACTTGCAATGCAAGGAAGGTGGCGCTAGTTGTCACGGCGAATTTGCTACAAGTTCGCTTCAAATTTGATGCGTCAAATTTGCTATGACAAGCTAATATCAAGTCAAAATCAAACTTGCTGCAAACTTACGTTCTATCTGGGACAGCGGTTGTCGCGTTCAGCCATGGTCGAAAGAAATTAAGGATAAAATTGAATACTTTCCCTTGCCCACATAATTGTAGATTTCAGCAGCATCAAACCATCATGGTATATGTGAGAAACCAAATAATACTGTTGTATTCATATACTGCGAAGAGAATAGCTCAAATAGAAGTATAGCTATTTTAAAACTCATTGTGAATACAAAACGGTAACTATTATGATAACAGGAACTTGAAACATGGAAAGTTGATCAATGGAAACATACTTTGTTTCACTATTAATCTATAATCCTCGCCGCTATTTTCTGCTTCAGGTCTGGCTTACATACTCTGTTATACTGTGTATACTGTTGTTCTTTTTCGAGATCAGTTCGCCAAAAATGCGAGTCGAGTTATCAGACAATTTATTGACTGATAAGTTACAACACATCGATAGGCTTATAAGACTCGGTTTTTTGGTTTCAGTGAAATTGCATGGGGAATAAACTATGTTGCAATTTTTATGCATTTGTTAAGTCCTAAGGAATCTATATATTTAAAATAATTTGGTGGAAAAAACTTCATCGGGTCCTCCAGCCTCAACCACTTGATCGATTTTGATCATTTCTTTTCATTTGAAAGGTTATGACGTCTAGATATGTCATCAAGGGTCGCCTGCCCCCCACCACCCCCCATTTTCAAACAAAATCGAAAAAACTCTTTCCCAATGCACATTCTCTATGGGTAAAAACCTTTGGACAGTTCGCCAGCAACAACCACCCGACGGATTTCGACATTTTTTTTAATTGAAAGGTTATGACGTCTAGATATATCATCGCCTGCCCCCCATTTTTGAACGAAATAGAAAAACATTTCTCCACCATACATTCTCTATATGTTTTTTCGATTTCGTTCGAAAACTGTGGTTGGTGGGTGGCAGACGACCTTCGATGACATATCTAGACGTCATAAGCTTTCATATAAAATAAAAATTGTCGAAACCGGTTAGGTGGTTGGGGCTGGGAAATCTATGAGGGTTTGACCATATTATTTTAAATATATAGATCCCAACAGTTCAATCACAATGGCGTGTCAAAAATATAGTCAAATACCTATTGTAGGTGATGGAAACTGTTTAGTTAGGGCGATATCATTCTGTATTTATGGATCTGGAGAAAAATTTATACAAAACATTACAACTAGATGAGGTTTATTGAAAGATTTTACGATTTTAAAGAAATCTTTTGCGTACAAAAAATATGAAATCTACTAAGGTTTAATGGTCTGTTCCACTGATCTTCATGCTGAACGGAACAAATGATATAAAAAAAATTAAGTCAATTCCTACTTAGGTTATTCGAGATATAATGAAAAATGTACTGCACATGCACAAAGATATGGCTAAAATATGGGGGTGCTTCGATGATCCCACGGCCAACCATATATCCAAGAACCAAGTCTGTAATGTTAATAGTTTTCGAGATATAATGAAAAACGCACAATGCAAAATGTGAAATGACAGACAAGAAAGCGAATTAATATTGAATCGTCATCTAGTTGTGAGCTATGTTTAAAGTTTCAAGTCTCCAGCTCATCGGGAAGTTAGTTTAAAATCGATTGCAAAATTTGAACAAGATATATAAATATATATATATATATATATATATATATAGGGAGAGTGTGAACTAATAGTAGGAATTGAAAAAGTAGTGGCTGAGAGCCTCGAAGCAGCGAGGTGGCCGGGGTAGTGCTGAGCAAAGTGGGTGCTGGCCGCGAACCCGCACGTAGGGCGGCGAGAGTGGCAAGTGTTATTTTAATCTGAACTATTAATTAAACAGGAAATCGCATTAAAAAGACTACTGAACTCCATATACGAGAGTTCCCCACTCACCAAGTGAGTCAGGTAAAGACATGATTCTATATGAGCAAGAATTTTGCTAAGGCAGCATTGATCCTTCTCTAGCATCTTCTGTAGAATCGATTTGTCTTTTATGATTTTATAAGCGCAGGATCCTCAACAGGGATCAGCTGAGCCGAGCTAAAATATTGATAAAACCCAACGTATAACTTTAATAACAGCAGAAAAATCACTGCTATAAGACGTAGCAAACAGAACAGAACGTTATCAAATGAATGGACAACAAATTTCACGGAATTGGAATATTTTCTATATGAAAAGTTGCATAAACCTTGTTCCTCCGTAATATTAGCCGTATAACAATTTTTTACCCCCTTGAACTGTGTATTTATTTCAACTCCTAATAATATGAAGCATTTTATTTTGGACGTTGATTGTTATTTCCCTCCATACAAGAACGCGAAAAACACCCGAGAGATACCAAGTACCAAGTCAAGTATCTCAGGCCAAGGATTTTTGTCTTTTAAATTAGTTGCTATTTTAACTTTAACACAGATATAAATATCAAAATTTCTGTTTATTTATTTGCGAGTCTGGCACATACAGTGACGTTGCGAGGTGGCGCCCGGTCATATGACTTTTTCGCGCTCCCTTCCCTTCATCAGCAGTGGCTTATTTGTGTAAGTGGCGCGCGGGAATGGTATTTTTCCATATTTGACTTTAAAAAGTGACATGTAAATGCATTAACATCGTCAGTGGCGTGGCGAGTGTTAGTGACGCTCGGAGAATAATAGGGGAAAGTGGGGTAAAACCGGGTAGCTAAGGTTCGAATGCCTGTTGGAGCTAAAATATTCGACAAAGAGCTCTCAAATTTTATTAAAATACTAGCTGCATGGCCCGGCGTTGCACGGGCTGTATCGAATAATGCGTCATTCCCTGGCGGAGAGAACAAGTGATGTCATGCGACACAAATGCCTAGATAAACCAGAATTGCTGAGGATACATATTTTTTCATATACCCACGTCCATTTTATAAACACATGAAGCAAGATGC
Organism: Araneus ventricosus; assembly: GCA_013235015.1. Taxonomy (NCBI): domain Eukaryota; kingdom Metazoa; phylum Arthropoda; class Arachnida; order Araneae; family Araneidae; genus Araneus; species Araneus ventricosus. The sequence goes on along the minus strand of BGPR01004174.1, from coordinate 57,550 downwards.
ACTACATACATGAAATCTCAAAGTTAAATCTGACGGGAAAAACATTTTTAGTAAAAACCCTATTTAAACGATTTTGATTTCTCTGTTTCTTTGCATCAATTACCAAAACCGGCACACAACGCCATCCATATTGCATTGTTCATGTTTCCATATTGCATTGCTGAAGTTTCCAACAATGAAAGAGAAACACGCAATTAAATATGTGTTTAAACATTGAAAACGGTTTGAATTGAGCTGCAACAATGAAGTATCGTTGTTAATTAGTTTTTAATTAACATCTTTTTTACTAATTGTAATTTCGGAAATTAAATGGACGAAATGGATTCCTTGGATTATTTCCCATCTTTTGGTACTTTCCGCGCGCTTCTCCGTTCGGCGGGTCGTGAGAAGATAGCCGGACATACATACATACAGTCGGATTTAAATAGTGTAGATTCATTGTTTATCGGAGTACAATATATGCTTCCAGAAAAGTCGCAGTTTCATTACTTATTTTATCATTGTTTTTGAATCATTGATAAAAAAATGTCACTCGACCTAGTTTTACACCACTACAGGGGTAAAACCGGGTACACATGTTAACGTTATGGTAAATTAGGAAAACTCGATTTTCAGTGGAAAACTTGCAATCGTTTTTATTTTATATGGCAATTTAAGAATATTAGTTACAAATTTCACATGTAAAGAAGTTGTCTTCTTCCTCCGCGCCACTGCAGCTTTCGTGGCACAGCTAAGACAGTTTTCACATTGGATTAACCCTTCTTTAATTAAATTAGAAAATACATCATTAAAATATAAAAACATCGACGTCTGATGTGTTTTTATCGTGTTAATTGGAGAAATCATCAACACTGACTGTCCCGGTCTTACGCCACTTGAAGTACCCGGATTGCCCGAGTACAGAGGCTATAAAAATCGAAATAGAACCGCGCAATTATGGGAGTCAATCCTTATTGTTTGATAGAGTATAAATCCTTAGGAAACGTTTAATAAGCCGGACTAAATATAGTTTTTATAACTATAATGATTTTTAAGTAAGGATAGTTTAAAATCAAACGAACATTATAGAGTTGACGTCTCAAAACAAATAAACCTTCACAGATGCAGTGAATTCAGCAGCTACAACACGCCACTGTGACTGTTCTTTTTTCTTGAATAGTAGTGTATTCAGTATCTGTCTGCTAGATAGGAAAAATAAAAGTGTCAGAAAAAAGAGTAACCGGTTTTACCCCACTAACCGGTTTTACCCCACTCTCCTTTATCTTTTTTACCCTTGTCATCATCAATGGCTTAGCAACGTAAATGGTATCATGATCATGGTATTGTTTTCCACGCCCTCATTATATTTTGTTTTAAAACCAGCTGGGAGTCTCCCCTACACTTTCTCGTATACTTCCCCAAAAAGGTGCTGTTTCCCCTACCTCTGCGTGGATAAAAAAATTCGAACCTACTGTAACCCAGAATCCAATGACTATCAGAAGGTTTTTCAATGTAGATTATAGTGATTGTAAAATATTTAGGTGAAAAATGATATTCAAAGAGATGCGTGCAGATTAAAACACACACTGCTTCCACTCTTGCCGGCTCAAGGCCAAAGTGACGTAATCCTCCGCGTGCACAGAGATAGCTACAATACGCATGCGCATGGAGAATCGGATTAAAAAAATTGAATATGCAATTTGAATGTCTTTTTTTTATCCGATTGAAGCGAAATTTGGACACAGATCTATAATTAATGTTAGCAACCGTCTTATCAATTTTTATTTATCTAAGCGAAAGGATTTAGGAGATATAATTTTTACAAGTATACGATTAAACAGTCCGACAGACAGTCAATCCTTCGGCGGATTTGGTCAAAATTTGATACGGACCTACATTCCTAATGATAAAACTGTGTACCAAATTTTATCCATCTAGCTATTCCAGCTTTTGAGTTACAGTGTTCACATGATCGGGGACAGACAGACTTCCCTTTGATGGATTTTGTCCAACATTTGACAGAAACCTACAAATTATGTATCAAGATCACATTCCAAATTTCATCCCCGTAGCTCTAATAGTTTTCGAGTTATCGTGTTCACAGACAGGCATAATTCCAAAATTGTGTTTTTCGGACACCGGTAGGTCTAAAACGTGGAGATCCGTCAAAATCTCGAGTTCGAATCTTTTTGACGATTACAATACTTTCTCTTTGTATACTTCGTATACGAGAAAGTAAAAATGGTGTAATCGCAATAATGTTTCGACTTCATGGCGCCTCCCTCTAAGACTGCCACCCGGGAAAACTATAACCCCTTTCCCTCCCCGGTCGCTACACCACTGGACACGTCCTTGCTGTGCAAGGGGTTAAAACACTTCCAACCTTTTTTCAAACTGTATAATTTTGATTTAATTACTGCTATCCAAGTATATATTTTAGCTGTTTTATCTTATTATTTTTACATAAAGATGTGTTCGCGATTTTATAGTAAATTTCGATATAAATTTAGAAATGTATAATTTCCACAGTTTTATTATAATTGTCACGGCCTTACCCGGCCAAACTTCTCATAATATTTGTTACGCCTTCTAGCGCTCTTTCTCTGTGTGTGTATTCTGTGTTTTCAGTATCTTTCAGTGTGAATTTGAGTGTGATCAGCGCATGTCGTGTGAGGCTCGCTTGAGCCATTCAGTTTGCGTCGGTCGCAGAGATTTATGTTTAGTAATAACCAGCGGGAGTGACCTCCCCGAAACTTTCTCGCATACGACCAGTAATGTGGGGTGGGTAAACACCCAGTGGGTAGGTAAATATTCTTGGGGTATTTACCCAAGGCCTGGTTATTTTCAGAAAAAAATTATGAATGGCGATTTACAATGAAACATATCAAATTCATAAATTCCCCAAAACTTAATATTTTGCAAAAAAAAATGCGTACGTTCTCAATTTTTACGTGCGCTGAGGTACCACAACTTTATTTAACGTTTTTGAGTACGAAATCTTAATACAGATATCACGCAAGATTTCACCATACCTTTCAGCTGGAGAATGTCAGAACAAAGTTTCGTTTTAGGTGAATGTCATAATTTCCGAAGCGCGTGTTTGCGGCTCGCTACAATTTCCTTCGTAGACCGCCAAGATCAAACGCCAACCATACTAACTTGAGTAAAATAAGCGAAACGCTCGACAACACACAGTCGCAAAATGAATTTTGAACCAAATATGAAATTTGAACACCTGTTTGACGGATTTGGCCCAAAATTTTATACGGATCTACATTCACGACGATAAAACTGTGTACCAAGTTTTATCCATCTAGCTATTCAAGTTTTTGAGTTATTGTGTTCACATGGCCGCGGGCATACAGACAGACTTCCCTTTGAAGGATTTTGTCCAAAAGTTGACAGAAACCTACAAATTATGTTTAAAGACCACATACCAAACTTCATTCCCGTAGCTCTAATGGTTTTCGAGTTATCGTGTTCACAAACAGACAGACAGACAGACGTGATTCCAAAATTGTGTTTTTCGGACTCGGGGAGATCTAAAACGTGGAGATTCGTCAAAATCTCGAGTTCGAATTTTTTAACGATTACAATACTTTCTCTTTGTATATTTCGTATACGAGAAAGTAAAAACCATTTACAGTCCGTTGCCTCGTCTTTTGAGTTTTGGTTAGAAATGACCACGTCGCCCTCTCACACTCCGTAATAATAATATATACATTTTTGCGATGCAGTGCCATTGCCATAGATGCCGGATAAAAGGAGTTGCCATTGGCAGGCCTGCAACAGGTTTCCCTCTTCAGGGGTTGATGAACAGACAAGACTCAGGGAAGCGTTCACCATCTGTCACGTGAGCTACGAACGGAAGCGGCACTTTCCACTTCTTCCTAAAGGACGCACGAGCACCGAGCTGTGACCGATTCCGACACTTGCCGACACACTTCCGATTACCCTTTCCGAGTGCAGAATTCGATTATTCTTGTTGAGGTTGAGGAAAAAAATGTCGAGGAAGAATAACGATTCAATTGAACTTAATGGTGTGTTCGGATGTTCCGCGCAATTGAGCACCGCATGGAATGAGAACAACAGAACTAAGTGAAAAGATAAGGGAAACAAAGTCTCCGTGAACCTAAAAATAGAGCAAAGGAACCATATTAGCGCAAGATATTTCACGATATCTCTTCGCCGTTGTCCGGTATTTTAAATGCCGCACAATATCGTGAAGATGTCGTAACAATATTGTACAGCGTCTTGTGCTATTCGCTGGTTTTTTCATTATCATAGAAATCTGGGAATTGAATGCGGACAAGTAAATTTATAATACGAAAAATTAATTGAAAGCATTCAAAATTTCTATTACTAATAGCAGAACTTTGAAATGACATTATCGACAGAGCATACATTTTTATTTTATTATAGCAGTCTATATATTTAAAATTGGCAAGACCAGAGGACCAGACCCCTAACCCCAACCACTGAACAAATTTCGACAATTTTTACTTTACAAAGAGAATTGTAATAGTCAAACTCGAGATTTTGATGAATCAGACCTCCTTGAGTCCTAAAACACAATTTTGGAATTATGTCAGTCTGTCTGTGTATCTATGAACATGATAACTCAAAACCTATTAAAGCTACAGCTGAAATTTGGTATATGGTCTTTTCACATAATTTGTTGGTTTCTATCCGATTTTGGACAGATTTCTATCAGATTCGTCCACGGGTAGTCTGTCTGTCTGTATGTATGTCCGCGTTCATGTGAACGAGATAACTCACAAACTTAAGTAGCTAGGTGAATAAAATTTGGTACCCATTTTTATCACCATAATGCAGGTTTGGTTTGTATCAAATTTTGGACCAAATCCGTCGAAGGGTTGATTGCCTGTCCGTCTGTATAGTCGCATAGTTTTGAACGCAATAACTTCTTTAAAAAATTACTTTGATAAATGAAATTTGATATGTGGCCTTCTTACCTTGATGGTAGATTTGTTTCCAATTTTTGTGTCAACGTTATTTTGGAATTATGTCTGTTTGTCAAAAACTATCAAAGCTACACGGATGGAATGTGGTACGTGGTCTTTACAGATAATTTGTAGGTTTCTGCCAAATTTGAACAAAATCCGTCCATGCGAAGTCTGTCTGTCTGTCCGTGTTCATGTGAACGCTTTAACTCAAAAAATATAAATAAATAGCTATATATGTACGTCTACACAGAGAGCAACGTGTTTGGACTTTTTATCCTTTCTCTATAAATCTCAATAAAGCTCTGAAACAAGGAAAATACACACACACGTACACATATTGTATCGAAATACTACTTGACGATGCATTACAATACTCCACAGAGGATGAAAACATTTGAAATAGGCGAAAAAATGTAGAACTTCGTTCAACATTATTCATCGAAAATAGTGATGAATCGCATAGCAACGTGTGGCGTTACCACGGAATTCACCGTACATTATCAACAATAAAAAAAATCGATCTTACAGAATGGAAAACTACTTTTTTTAGTCAATTGTCATACTCATAAAGATGTGATAGTCCGTATTCTTTTATGCTTGATTATTTTTTGCTACAAGATATTTTTGAAATGACAAAAAATTAAACAAAAAACGCTTACTTAAAAATTTATTAAAAGTTCAATTAGAGAGGCAAATAAATAAGTAGAACAGCATCCTTTTCTATAACTGACTTTCTTGTTAAACGACTTAAAATGATAAAGATCCACTGGAAAATAAGCTATTTTCATTTATTGATTTATTATTGTACTGCAAAGAACGGCATTAGTAAATCTTAAAATATCTTTCATGCGCAAGTAAAAGCATACAAAAGGCATAATAGGAATATTAATCACTTAAAAGTACATAAATTAATTAAATTCTGGTAAGCGCACAGGAAAAATAAATTAAAACGAAAATTCAATTATCATGCCGCATAAACTTGCTTTTGGAAACAAATAAGGAAAAAGGCTGAACTAACTCTGCGACAAAACAATATTAATAATAGTATTCGTTTATGCTTCAGATAGTAGTAAGAATTATCGATCTTTCATTTAATTAGCATTAGGAAGATTAGTTCCACGGATTTTTATAACGTCAAGGAATTATTTATGAATTCCATAAATTATTTATTCTCTTTCACTTAAAGCGTCTGGGACTTTTATGGCACTAATTTATGTTTATTACAATTTTTTCGCTTAGTGTTGAAAGCATTTATACAACATATATTAGCTGTGCCTCGCTTAAATTAAATCTAGTCAACAACAACAAAAATGTCTAATGGGTTAAGTATTCTAAATGTTTCCATTTAATAAGAAAAATTAGTGAATGTTCTTTCTCTGCCATCACGTTCAAAAACTGTGAAAAGCTTTTTCGAAAAATAAGTTACAAATTCAAAGCATTTTTTAAAAGCAATAATTTTCAACTCGTTTAGCATACCTTGTTTCCGAAAGAAAAATGAAGATTCTCTTAATTGTTATCCCATCTGTTGCAAACGATTTTCAAATGTTGAGCTTTCAACCTAAAAATGGAAATTAAATGCTGTTAGAATACATTCTTTTTAACAACAAAGAAAAGAAATGCTTGTCAAAAGAGAGACAAAAACCTTAAAACCAATAGCAAAATAAAAGTTAAACGTGACAGAAAGGGATGAAAATGATGGCGTTTATGTTTAGGAATATATTCTTTTTTTCTCACCTTGGAACTTTTATGGAATCCCAAGTTATAATATCCATATGCACGCCTAGTTTTAAACCCTTTTCAAGACAGAAAGCTTCTTCAAAGAAAAATTTATATTAAAGATTTAAGGCCACGTGAAAGCCTACATCTGAAACACAAGCTGTTGCACAAAACACATATTTCTTAAATACTTATTTCAAAGCAAAAAACATTTTTATTTCAAAAAGGGGATTATTTTCTAAATTTCACTATCTTTGCTTTTAAAACAGTTTTGTATGGAAAGCTTTGATGCACTTATGTAGATGTTAGAACTTCTGTAAGCTTTAGAAATAGCGATTCCCTACAAAAAATATTCCTACAATACTGTGAATCCGCAAAAATGGTACAAAATATTCTTCAATTCTTGCTTGTAATGCTTTTCTAAATTTTCGCTTTGAAGTATCATTTGTAAAAATATTATTTGTCTTAATATTTTATCGCCTTAACTTGTTTACATTCATTTCCAGTGGGTCGAATTTTTTGCTTTTTATTGCTTTTTCTGAAGTTATTTACAATTAAAAGATTACAATATTTATTAAACATAAAATAGAATAAAAAATGAAAAATTATCTTGCAGCACTTAACAAATTAATTTCTCTATAAATTGCGTTCACTGATATAAACATATTTTTATTTTTTTTAATTGATTATCACAAAATGCAACTCAATTTCTTAAATGAACCACTTAAGCAAAAAAAAATTCAAAAGTAATCTTTTTTAATTGGTTATTTTTATCGAAAGCATGACGTTGTTTTAGTGAAATAGAAGTAAGAACTGTGCTTAAGAAGTTAATTAAAGGGAATAATGGAAAAAATTTCAGAATTTTATTTAAACATAAATCAGAGACTTAAAGAAGTTCCTCTGATTAATTAAAACATTTTTAATTAGAATCATTAGTTTTTATTTAATGTTAATACTGTTAGAAATAAATAAATGCTGCTTTTAAAATAGTTTCTTTAAAAGATTAAAATTCTTCGAAAATCCCTTAAAATATTGTCCCAGGAAGTTATATTTAGTGAATTATCCAGTTTCTTTAAGCTAATCTGCTATTAATATCTTTAGCATTAATGCATCCTTGCCAATACATTTTGCAATTCAATTGACTACCTTTATAAGCAGCGCTTTGACAATAGCGGTTAACAATCCAAACACTTTCGATAATTGACGAAATTCTAAATTTGTATAAACGAATTTGAGATTTGAAAATTTGATGAATGTTATTAATTGCTTATATAATAGTTATTCAAATCGTTTATACGTGTTTAAGAGATACATTCTTCATATTTCTGATGGTATTAAATGTTTTTGTAATATAAATAATTTTTAATTTTCTAGAATTTGATTAAATATATCCACGTGAAATATATCCTATAAAGTCTTGTCAACTTCTGCAAGGACATGCAAAACAGATATTTAAAAAATATATTATTCGGAAAAGTTTCAATTTGAAGCCTTTTTCACTTTAAAATTAATATTTTGTGGAATTATTTTTAAATTCATACGAATCAAATTGCAATCTAATGAATAAATCACTTAAATGACTTAATTGCTCTCAGTCATGTCTTTAAACGAAAATGGGGGCTTTATGAAAAAAAGGAGAAATAATAATAGTTTTTTAAATCGAAATTACAACAGCTTTGATTCTAAGGAGATTTAACTGTGTTTCATGGGTGCCATTTCAACTTTGAATTCCCATCCACCAAGACTTGTCATTTCATTCATTTTTTTTCTTTACAGATGAAATTTTATTCTAGTTCTTAAGGAGTTTTATTATAGGTATTCCAGTTCTTAAGTTCTTCTTCCCGTTGTAAAAGATTCATCGCATCATTTTTAAAATGTGGAAAATGTGTGTGTGTTTTTTAAATTGAAATTACAACAGCTTTGATTCTAAGGAGATTGAACTGTGTATCGTGGGTGTTATTTCCCTTTTGAATTCCCATACACTAAGACTTGTTATTTCATTCATTTTTTTTCTTTGCAGATGAATTTTATTCTAGTTCTTAAGGAGTTCTTTTATAGTTATTCTAGTTCTCAAGTTCTTCCCATTGTAAACGATTCAGCACAACATTTTTAAAATGTGGAAAATGTGTGTGTGTGTGTGTGTGTGTGTGTGTGTGTGTGTGTGTGTGTGTGTGTGTGTGTATGTGTGTGTGTGTGTGTGTGTGTGTGTGTGTGTGTCTAAATCGAAATTACAACAGCTTTGATTGTAAGGAGTTTGAATTGTATCATGGTATTATTTCCCCTTTGAATTCCGGCTTCCATTAAGTCCCGGCTAGCACCAAGGTAAGCGCCGAGGGTGGGGGTACCCAGAGCCGGTGGCTGCCTTCCCTTGTTGGGCTCCATGGTGGGCGGTGCCGTCGGGGTCCGAACTCTTGTGCCTTTTGCATGGGTCTTTCAAATCACACCGTAGTTACTGAAGATACTAAATTTTTTTATTATGTCAACTCCTGACACATTTCATGAAGTTTCACCTTTTCTTGTACATAAACTTATTCTGTCACACATCGGAGACGTGAAAATGTAAAAAAATTGAAATCTGGGGACTTGCTAATAGAAGTATCGAATCCAAATCAAGCTAAAACTCTTAGTAAACTCACTAAATTAGGTGAATTGAAAGTTCACGTATCTGTCCATAGGAATTTAAATTTTTCACGAGGAATTATTTCTGAACTTGGCCTCAAAAAGCATACCGAATCCGAACTTGTAGAAGAATTATCAGAACAAAAAGTCTGTGCAGCTCGACGCATTAACATCAAACGCGACTGCAAACTGATCCCCACGCAGCATGTCATATTAACTTTTTCCACTACCGAGTTACCAAGATCAATCAAGGCAGGTTACCTAAATTGCCCAGTTAAACAATATATCCCGAACCCAGTCAGATGTTTCAAATGCCAAAAATTTGGGCATTCACAGCAAGCTTGTAAAGGCTCTAAAATCTGCGCCAAATGCTCCATCTCTGGTCATGACTCTGCGGACTGCATTTCCGATGATGCAAAATGCAGAAATTGCCAAGGACCTCACCCCGCTTTCTCTAGATCCTGTCCTCAGTGGGCCTTGGAAAAAGAGATTCTGACCACCAAAATCAGGAAAAATATTTCATTCGCTGAAGCTCGCAGATTAGTTTCAGAACGCTCTCCCAAACCAGGCATTACCTATTCATCCGCACTTAAACAATGTGCATACTGTGGTGCCCACACGAATCCTGAAAATGTAAAAATAAATTCTGCTCGTTCAATCACGCCTACCACACCTGTGCCTTCTTCTAATCCATCGCAATTACCAAAAGATGCATCGACTCCTTCTGTAGCCTCTCTCTCCATGCAAGAAAAACAAAAACCTAATCAAAAACAGCTTGTTAAGACAACAGACACTAAAAATACAGACAGTGGTAAAACACTACAACGCATAAAAGAAAGTAAGACAGCGAAAAAGGCTCGCCTCGCTGCTTTGAAGAAAAATAAAGATTTAAAAAAAAACCCTTCTCCAAAGGGGATTTTTTGAAGCAGTCGAACAAATCAACAGTGGAAACAAAAAATGTTGATCCACTGCTTAGTATATATCCGTCAGACGAAGATCTTATGTCCACAGCTAGTGAAACGGACGCCTCATCATCTTCTCCAAAAAAAATTTTAATCCTCTTGTTCATTTGTTTTTTTCTTCTTTTTCATGGCCAGCTTTGTCTCTTGGAATTGCCGAGGCATTAAAAACAAGTTCTCGGATCTAAAGGACATTATTAATTTACACCAACCTTCCGTCATTGCCCTTCAAGAAACTTATTTAAAGCCTGGTGACACACTTCCTCTAAAGAATTTCAATATTTTACTCAAAAATGGTACAGGTGATAGAGCTACAGGTGGTGTAGCTTTGCTTACTTCGAACTCATTCGCTACATCCCCAATAACTTTAAATACATCTTTACAAGCAATAGCAGTTCAAATCCACACACACTCATTAATTACAGTCTGAAGTCTTTATCTTCCACCTAATACACCCGTTGATCAAATTACTCTGAATAATCTCGTATCTCAACTTCCCACACCTTTCATTATCCTTGGTGATATGAATGGTCACAGTCCACTTTGGGGTAATCCCGATACTAACACACGGGGCTTACAGGTTGAAAAAATATTGAATGATCACAATCTCTGCCTTCTAAACAACCATGAATGTACGTACTTTCATGAACCAACCAGAACTTTCCACTCTGTTGATCTCGCCATATGTACTCCTTCCGTTTTGCCTTATTTTTCTTTACAGGTAGACAATGATCTGCACAATAGCGATCATTTTCCTTTGATCATATCCGATAATAGACGACAAAACCCTAGCATCCACTCAGCTTCAAGATATAATTTTAAGTTTGGCAACTGGTGTAAATTCAGTTCTCTGGCTAACATAAATAAAGATATAGTTTCAAACAATAGCATTGATGCCGCCGTCAAAAATGTTACTGAAGTATTAATTGCTGCAGCAGACCGCTCAATTCCTAAAAATTCAAACACCTTCAAAAAACAAAGGAAGGTTTGGTGGAACGCAGATTGCCGTGAGGCACACAAGAGACAAAGGAAAGCTTGGGCTCTTTTTCGCCGTAACCCCACTACAGTCAATAATAATAATAATAATTAATTAGATATAAACAAACCAAAGCCAACTCAAGAAGAATACAACGGCGTAGTAAACGGGAATCATGGGAACGTTACATCAGAAGCATTAATTCCACAATTTCTAGCAAAAAACTCTGGGAAAGAGTTAAAAAAACTTCTGGTATATTCAAATCCTCAAACATAAGAATGTTATACAACAACGGTATTCCGGTTACATCTCTGCAAGATATTGCTAACTGCATTGCTTCAGAACTTTCTCGTACCTCAAATATCAGTAATTATTCAGTTCCTTTTTTAAACTTTAAAATTTCTGCAGAAAAAAAGAATTTAAAATTTCACTCTTCCCCATATGCCCCATACAATACAGATTTTACTTTTTCCGAACTAAAAAGATGCCTCTCTGAAACACATAAAACATCTCCAGGTCCCGACAATATCAGCTACCTTATGTTACAGCACCTGTCCGATAGATCTTTGCAAAACCTACTATTTCTATGCAATAGAATCTGGCAAGAACACTCTTTCCCATCCTGCTGGCAACAGGCCATTATTATACTAATTCTAAAACCAGGAAAAGAGCCATCGGACCCTCGAAATTATCGACCAATTGCCCTCACTAGTTGCTTATGCAAAATCCTTGAGAAGATGGTGAATAAGCGTTTGTTGTACTATCTGGAGACCAATAAGATTTTTAGTCCCTTTCAAAGCGGGTTTCGACAGGGACGTTGTACAGTTGATAATCTCCTTGCTTTAGAGACTGAAATTAGAAATGCCTTTATCCGCAGACAACATACTGTTGCAATTTTTTTTTTTGACATTGAAAAAGCTTATGATCGTTCTTGGCGTTTTGGTATCCTTCGTGATCTGTATGAGTGCAATCTCCGAGGTAACTTGCCTATTTTTATTCAAAACTTTTTAAAATTAAGAAAATTTAGAGTACAAATTGGAAATCAGTTATCGGACTATTTTATTCAAGAGGAGGGTGTCCCTCAGGGAAGCGTTCTCAGTGTGACGCTTTTTGCTCTTAAAATAAATGATATTTTAAAACAACTTTCACCTTCTGTAAAAGGCTTTCTATACGTCGACGACCTGTACATATCTTGTACAGGGGATAATATAAATTTTATAGAAAGACAACTTCAGTTAGCCGTGAACAAAATTCAACAATGGTCCACTTTTAATGGGTTCATGTTTTCTACGGCCAAAACATCATGTATACACTTTTGTTGCAAGCGTCGTCTCCACCCAGAACCGGAGATTCTACTAGGAAGTCAACTCATCACTGTCATGAATGAAGTTAAATTTTTAGGAATTACGTTTGACAAAAAACTGACTTTCTGACCCCATGTCATAAAGTTACGCAAAAAGCTTGACAAGGCTCTGAATATTCTCAAAGTCCTTTCAAATACATCTTGGGGTGCTTCAAGAACATCTTTGCTTCGTGTTTATAGAGCAGCCATTCTGTCCAAGATGGATTATGGGTGTGTTATATACGGCTCTGCACGACAGAGTGTGTTAAAGATATTGGACCCCATTCATCACTCCGCCCTTAGACTTTGCAGTGGCGCTTTTCGTACCTCACCAGTTGAAAGTCTGTATGTTGAGTGTTGCGAGCCTCCCCTAGACCACAGACGTAAAATGCTGACTCTTCATTTTTATTATGAAATTTTATCACTTCCTGAGCATCCCTTTTTTAAATACAAACAAAGTCAATTTATTCTTCGCTTGCAGAAGGCCAGACCATGTGTCATCCCTTCATTTTTCACAAGAGCATCAGAATTTCTCAATAATTTAGACCTGGAAAATTTACAAGTTGTACCCCTTTTAAAATACCATCTCACCCCATGGAATTCACATGGATTAAAATTTTTAAACCCTTTTAAAACTTTTGAGAAAGCTAATACGGCCCCTATAGTTTATCAGCAACTCTTTGCAGACCATCGTGCTTTGTACCATAACTTCATTCCTGTTTTTACGGATGGCTCTAAATGTTCTTCTTCCACTTCATTTGTTTGTGTTTTTATTAATTCTACTCTCTCATTCCAACTTCACTCATCATGCTCCATTTTTACAGCAGAAATCACTGCCATTCTCCAAGCGTTGTATCAAATTTCTAATAGTCCTTCTGATAATTATATAATTTATTCAGATTCATTCAGTGCCCATGACATCACTCCACCGTTTCAGCCACCCATTGACATTTAATATTCTGGAATTGCATGATAGGCTTGCGTGTAGGGGGTTCTCTGTTCTCCTTTGCTGGGTTCCTTCTCACGTAGGTATTTCTGGTAATGAACATGCAGACAATTTAGCGAAAGCCGCAACCGATAGTATAAACTGTCCTGTTCCTTTCAGCGATATCAAAAAATTTGTCAAAATTAAACTTCACTCAAGCTGGCAAAGTCAGTGGAACCTTAATGAAGCAAATAAGCTTCACTCTATCAAACATTTAATTACCTGCTGGCCTAGTTTGCCTAACAGAAAACTCGACACTGTCCTCACTCGATTAAGAATTGGCCATACCAGATTCACGCATAGGCATCTGTTATTGGGGGAACCCGCATCTCTTTGTACAGCATGCCAATGCCAAATGACTGTTCTCCACATTCTTATTGAATGTCGGCAATTTAATAATCAACGCATCCGCTGTTTCCATTCATCCTGTATCACTCTTAAAGACATCCTTCACAAACATCATCATCCACAACTTTTTACTTTTTTAAGAATGATTGGTTTTTACTCCTTGATATAAAAATTTTTACCATGTTTTTTGGTAATTTTTTCCTCGTTGCAAGCTTTTTATATACTTCATATATTGACACCTCATACCGTATGACACTCCTTTTAACTGAACTCCTATACAAAGATTTTATCCAAGACCATATGTTTGGCGCAGCATAATCAAAAATGGTTTTTGCACCAGTAAACTCCATCAAACTCAAACCCTTTGAATTCCCATCCACTAAGATTTGTTATTTTATTCAATTTGTTTTCTTTGCACATGAAATTTTATTCTAGTTCTTAAGGAGTTTTTTCGTTGTAAAAGATTCAACAAATCATTTTCAAAATGTGGAAAATTTTATTAGTTTTTTTCGAATATATAAGAAATGCAAATGTTTCTGTTGAAAACTTTCTAAATATTTTATTGCCGAAATATTTAGTTACGCACTTTAAAAATAAAATAGCGATGATTTCGAATTAGTGAAAGAATTACGATTTCATTAACATTATTTTTAAAAAACTCCAAGGAAATTTAATTGACTATTTTGCCATAGAATATCTTATCGTTGATAAAAAAAAGTTATACAAACTGCCAGATTAAAAAGATGAATCTTAAATTTCAATAATGTGATAACCTTTCTTGATACTGCTATTGTAAAGCGATTGGAATGCTAAAAAAAACGTTACTGGTCTTAAATTCATAAATTAAGTTAAAGTTAATAATTTAAGTTATAAATTAAGTTAATAATAATAAATGAATGAATGAATTAAATTGAACCATTTATTTAGAAAAACCATACTGAAATTAAGACTGTGGATGTACTAAGGAAAAAAAGTAGAACTTTTACAAATTGTTAGATTTTGTGTCTCTATTTTATATTCAAATTTGTACCACAATAAGTTTTCTAATAAATTAAATAATAAGGCAAAAATTAATGTTATTGTTATCAAAACAAATATATTTTTTTAGATATTTTTAATATTTGTTATGTTTATCTCATTTAAACAGTTAAATACTGAATTCGATAAAAATACAATTTAAAATGGAGTTTTGATAAATAAAAGCTTCTTCATTAAGAAATTATTGGTATATTCAAAATTTGAGTTTAAACCCATTGCAGGAACACTTGAAATAAATCCATCCATCACTTCGAAAATGTTCCAAAACTCAAAAAATATTTTATTTTATTTTAATTTTAATTTTAAGACATTAATAAATGCTGATAAGTTGTAAAAATTCAATATTTAACTAAATTCATTATGAAAATTAGTGGAAAAATCATTATCAAATAAAGTATTTTCTTTACACATAAGCTTCAAGAAAATCGGAATTCATATTCATTGAGGGAAAATATTAGAACAAAAAATAGGATTTTCGAAATGAATTTTCGATAATAATTTTTCTTGTCTATGACAAAAAGTGCTGAAAAATTGGCCTCATTTTCATTTTTCTTGCGTAACGAAGTATTCAATTAACTGCAGGTAGCGGGTACAACGTATCTCCCCGTCTGTTTCATTAACGTATATGGGTGTAATTTTCCGGGTCATTATCAATGGAATGTCTGTGTACGTTCAGCGATGATATTCTCTGTTAGACTGAATATGGCGTGATGACTATCATTAAGTTAATACTAATCGTGTCGCAAAAAGTAATCTGAAATATTTGTTAAAAAGGTTATAATCAGGTCTAATATTTTGAGTATTTTCACACTAATCTCCTAACGGTATGAGAACATAGTGTGTGACCTTTGCGCTTTTTCTCATCTTTACACATAGAATATTTTTAAGGCAGTCAACTGTGTAAAAATGTAACTCAAAGAGCTAGAAGCGGCTTCAATCAAATCAGAGCTACCACTTTTAATGTTGTTCTTATGATGATATAGTTGAAATCCTAAACCATTAAAGTTAGTTAAAGAAAATTGATAGTTATATTTTTGACTTCACGTGAAATAAGCTTTAAGGTATCCGACTGTGTTCGGAGACATTTTTTTTGAAAAATAACTTATATATATTTTTAATGTTATTTTTCAACTGCATATGTTTTAAAACTATGAAGATACTGTAAAATTAGGCTTTCAAAATAATATTTTTTAAAAAAACTGAGAAATTTGAAGAAAAATAACTAAAGTATTTGCCTTACTCTAACAGCCACAGACAAAATCATATTCTAAATATACATAAATCCTTGTAGGAGTACATTTTTATGGCAGTTATCTGTGTTATGCTCTAAAATATTTCTTGTACTTCAAAGTAGCTTTGAGATATAGCTGAACATAGTTACTAAACTGGTCATTTTTCATCAAAAATGCTTTTCGTTTATATTTAAGCACTTAAAAATAATACTCGATTTTAATATTGACCTTAGTTTTTAGAGGAAAACATCAAGAACATTACAGAAAACAATCTCAGAAAATTTCATATCAATACTTGAATAAATTTTTGAGAAATCATTGTTACGGTCGACAGATTTAGAAAGCTGATTAAACATGCTACAAAATTAAGTCATAAATTTTTTTTTTGATAATTTCATCAAAAAACAACGATTTTAAACCAGTCGGATACCTAAAACAATGAAATTTTAACGAAGCAATACTAATTTTTAATTATTTTTGGTTGAAAATTAGTCTTCAAAATAAATTTTCTTAATTGTTTTCAATGAATTCTCTACTATAGTTTATAAATATTTAAAATTTTTAATTAATTTTTAATTCATTACTATCTTTTATTTTCTTCCTTCGAAATTTGGCCTTGCGAAAAATTCGTTTAAAAAAATTAAAATAGTAGAAAAGCTTTAAAATACTGAATACGATCTTGGTCTGGTCTGTGCTTTTCAGCACACTCGTCTCTCTTCAAACATTGCATTGTTATTGCGCATGCGCGGCAGAAAGAAATTGGGACTGAGTGAAAGGTCAGTACTTCTGGATGTATTTTCAATCTATGACCAGATGTACAATTTCTTCCCTGCTTTTGTCTAAAGACCGAAAGTTCTAAAAGAGAAATTACGGTAGATTATTAATGAATTTAAATATTACGCACAAAAGTAAATTTAGTGGTTATATTTAGAGATTGAAAGAAGTTTTAGGTACTGCATTTTTTATACACGAGCCGCCCCTGGTCTTTATAAAAGATTTTTCCTCAAAGGGGCTGTTATCAAATGAAATGAAATCAATTATGAGCAATACTGGTCTGATAAACTAAGCTACCAATTGTTTTATCGTTATAAAAAAACCTAATCCAAGACTTGTAGTTCATTGAGTTTCCTGAGCTTGATTTCGACGCCGATGAGCTGGTTTTGACGGTTTACGAATTTTTTTATCGTTATAAAAAACCTAATCCAAGACTTGTAGTTGTTTGAGTTTCATGAGCTTGATTTCGATGTCGATGAGCTGGTTTTGACGGTTTACCAATTATTTCATTGTTATGAAAAACAGAATCCAAGACTTATAATTGACTGAGTTTTATGAGCTTGATTTCGATGTCGATGAGCTTTTTTCGACGGAATTCGTGAACGCGATGGTTCCTAATCTTCTGTCCTTGCTAAGCTGGAAAAGTGGTTTCATAAAACTAGCACATAAAACTCAATTTTGAAATTATTTAGTGGGAATAAAACAGAATATTAAAAGCAATAAGCAGTTATAAATATTTACGAAACACTGAGATAGGTTCATTTTTGTTTAATCTTAATGTTATTATATTTGAAACAGAAAGTATCAATTTAGATCTTCACAAATTGAAGAACATATTGAAGATTTTACTAAAATCTACCTACAACAAAATTCAGATATACTAATAAGCAGATTTGATTATTGTATTCTCTTCGAGTGAAAATAAACTTCAACTTTTCAATAATTTTCAATTTAGTCTTCTTCATAAACCTCTTGACGATGCAATTCATCGTTATGGGCCCTTTGAGTTCAACTTCCCGTTACTGAAACTTCAGGAAATCTGAATAATAAGCTTGCATTAAAAACAAACAAAATATCTATCTCTTTCATCCAAATGAACTCGAAATAAAAACAATGTAGTTAAAGTTTCATAATATTCAGGTCATTTCAAGGTCATCCTGGAACGGAAGTAATCGGATGTCTCTCTGATTTAATGACCTGAAATTTCCATTTGCTTCGAAAATCCTCCCTCAGAGATTAAATGCAGATGAGGATGCAGACATGGTCAATCATTCAAGTAAAGTTCGAATCACTGACCCATTAATATCGATCGAAGAATCGGCACTCGATATCTGTTCACGTTTTTAATGACAAATAAAAATCGTTTGGAATTCGGTTAACAAAACACAGCAAGCCAAGCATAACCAATAGTGGTAAGAAGAGAATAATTATTAACAGATGGTTAATAAGAACGTCATGTGATTTCGATACGTATCTGTAGCGTTAGTTCTCTGTGTCTGAACTGAATTATGGGAATATTTAACCTAAAACGAACAAACGGGATTTTAATTCGGATAAAATATTCATTTAATATAGTTTTTTAATAATAAAAATATTTTTTAAATATCATAATTTAATTTAACCACGCCATATGTCAATTAAAAAGAACCGAGACACGAATTTATTTACAAAACCAAAAAAAGCAAATAGCAGATGATTTATACTTGCGCAGATACTTCGCAGTGTCAAACATTAAAAATAGAGTCATAGCTATAAAACAAATGTCTGAATCACAGCATTGCATATTTAATGTCTGATAATTTTCAACAAAGCACAGTTAATTATGCCGCTTTTAATACCAACCGAGCCGAAACCTTTCATCAGTCGCCTTGTAATGTTTGTAACCTTAGCCTAGTAAATCGTAGAATTCACTACAATCTTCATGAATTATTTAGAAATTTTGTAGTGAATCGGGGTAAATCAAGATGGCGAAACTTCGATGCCGTTATCTTGTCGCCAAAAACAGAAAGAAATCGAAAAGATTTATCTTGTTTGGCGCCTGGCATGAAGCATCATCAAGCTGACTGCCTGATGATCGCCAGTCAGGGTTGCCATATTGGCATGTTTAAGGCCAAAATGATTTTTTAAGGCCAAAAATGGAAATTTTGCCTTTTTTCAAAGCCCTTGGCCTTAGGAATTTTCATTTAGCCCTAAATTCATTTTTGGCCTTTTTTGGCTTTATTTTCGTTAATGACTCCTAGAACAATTTTTAATTATATATTCTAATGTTTTTTAAAAAAATTTTGATATTACACATTTCAAATGATATATAATGAGCTGTCAAACGAAATAGCTCCTCAATAGAACAAGGAAGTTTGAAATGTTTTGTATTTAAATTTTAGTTTAATGATAGAGCATTGAACATATGCCTATCAAGTGGGATTCGTTTTTATGAAGGGCAGCCTTTTTTCTAATAGCAGATGAGGTTTTTAGTCAATTTGTCAATTTTTGCCTTTTTTGGCCTTATTTTGCTATTTTGATCTGGCAACCTTGGCGCCAGTCTTCATTTGAGCGTTATATCTTTCCTTACTCACATCTCAATAAAGAATGTCTTTTCGTATTTCAGTCCCTAGAACATATTGTTTTAATCAATGTTCATTATTAAATTATAGAATAATAGATACAAGTTAAATGTGCCGCATCAATTTCATTTTGGAACACAATGAGTGTTTTATAGAAGGAAAAGTGACATGATGTCACCGCACAGAAAAAGATGGCGTCAAATTAGGTGACCTACGCAGTTTTATTTGTCACGTGATCATGGCGTCATGAACATTGACTCCATTATTGAAAGACATCAGACATCTCTTTGATATAAAGGAATTGCTTTGAAATATAATTCAAAGTAACAAAAATGTAGAGGTAAATTAACACCTATATTTGCAACTATCTTCAAGGCTTCTTATCATATTTTTTAATGTCATTAATAAATTTCGCAGTCAGAATTTTTCGGTGATCATTGATTAATTCTATTCAGACATACACTGATAATAAGAAACTCCAATATTATAATTTCTTTTTTGATAATTTCTTTGTTTATTAGTGTGAAAAATGAAAAATGAAAAATCACATAAACTCAAAAATTCCTCATAAATTTTAAATTAATTCTCCAAATATTTTTTTAATCAATTATTCGAAGATCACAGAACTTTGTTCCTACCTGATGTGGAATTTGTATCGATATAAGAAATTAATATTCCAAATTGTCTCATGACAAAGAAATATAATATATTTCATTTACTAAAGATATAAACTATTTCAGAAATGGAAAATACCATTCCTTAGATTGGCAGTATACCTTCAGTTAGAAAAAATAATTAATTAAGAATCTCTCTCTTTTCGAATTTCATTTTCTTTCTTTGTTCAATTCGCTTTGCCTTTTGTTCCAAGTCCTGGAAATCTTTTGATGTTCTCGGCTTCTGAGATCACAGAAACTTAAAAAAGGAATAATGGATTAAAATTGAGAAAGGAGGACTTATTTAGATGAACGTGAAATGGAGTTCTGGAAATGAAGTCATTGCGTTTCATTCTATGACCTTTTAATTTGATTTAAAAAGAAACATGCTATTAATTATGTTTCCAGGAACTTAAATAAAGGAATCGAACTCCGTTGGATTGAATTTCATAAAACCCAGTTTTTTATTCCATGCATTATAGTATTAATCTTAATTTAGAATATTCGTTGCATGCAGATAATTCTGCTTTTCAATAAAGGTATATTTGTTTTAAGAAAACAAAATAATTTGGAAAGAAGAGAAGAAGAGAAAGAAAAGAAAAGAAACGCTGACGGTAGATACAGATTTCATAAAACCCAATTTTTTATTCCATGCAGTATAGTATAAATCTTAAATTAGAATATTCGATACATGCAGAAAATTCTGCATCTCAGGAAATAGATCGGAAGTTTAAGAAAACAAAATAATTTAGAAAGAAAAGAAGAAAAGAAG
>BGPR01004174.1:6918-36156 GCA_013235015.1 Araneus ventricosus | reverse complement strand
AATTAGAATTCCGAAAAAAAGGCGGGAATTAGCGCTCACAAATTACCTACCCTATACAACCTAATGAAAAGGCGAATTGCTTCAAATGCAAATGACGCATTCGGGTGCAACGACTTTTCCACCGTCCGAAGTCATTGCATCAACCATTGATGGGTATTAGCACTTCCTCATAAAATAGCCCCATCCTGTTCTTTTTCTCCACCGGAGCACAATTCTTCTCGAAGAAAATATACAGCTAGTCCTGTTCTCCTTAATCACCCCTTTCGGCCCCCTAATCTGGTCAGTCCCTTGGCGAGGTGGAAGAAACAAAACGACGCCATTAAAATAGTCGCCAAATAAAAGGAACGAGGTGGACGGATTGGGTTTCTTTATGTGCGAATCGACGCAATGCAAGGGAAGATGCTTTCACATTGGCAGGTGGAATTACTTCCAAGAAACAGATAAGAAAAAGGTTATTCCGAAGAGATGGGAGGGAACAATGGAGGAGCTCGGATTCTTCGCGGGGGAATAGGGTGGTTGCGGATGGGGTCTTCCGTCTTCCTCCCAGAGGACCCTGGGAAAGTACGATGGTAGGGAGTGTTTGCCTTGTTAGAAAGGTTTCTTATAATGAAATACTTCTAAATCAGAACTCTCTCATCTATATTTGAGATCCGAAATGGAGTCTAGTAAATAAATGGGGAACATTTTAACAGCGCAGATATAAAGGGTGTCCACACTTACCGTGATCCAATAGCTAATTTCTGAACCGTTAGAGATAGACATATACAGTGAACTCCCGATTATCCGGGTTAATCACCGGGAGGGATCGCACGGACAATAGAAAAACACGGATAATCCGAAAACTCCTTTTTATTAAAAGAAATCAACATCAGTACAAAAATATAAGAATTACTTACATTTGCATGCTGTATAACATCAAACTAGAAATTTCCCTTTTAATATTTACTGCTTTAAAAAATCTGTAATGCGTTTTTGTTTCTGCTGTTTGTTCATCTCTCGTCGTATATCGACACATATTTTACGAACCGCAGTAATGTCATCGCAATCAGATACTATTTGTACCATATAATCTAATAAGGTTTCCACAGATTGTAGAGCAGCAGAATGAGAAACTGTATTTCCCTCATTTAGTATATCTTATGCATCAGTACTAGCTGATTCTCCATTATCAAATTTTTGAAGGATTTCTAATTTTTGTTTAACATTTAAAACGTTTCGTTTTCGTTTCACACCACTCATTTTTACCAGCAACAAATTTCATGTTACTGACTGACTATAAACAAGACGCAAAAACTACAGGACGAAGAACTACGAAAGAAGACGAAGAAGTTAAAGAATGACGTGTCAGGAAGAAGCGTGTTCGTACGAGAATGAGCTAGCAGGAAGTGGATGATTCATTTCTCGGAAAATTAGGGGTTGAACCGGTAGAGATTGCACATGGAGGAAGAAAAAAATCTATTCTTTAGCCTCCGCCGTCACGGCTGACTAGTTTCACGGAATGAATCTCTCGATCGAACAACAATATCGATTTTACATGCGTGATAAGCGTGAAAATGTTTCTCTTTAAATTTTTTTGTGAATCCGGAATGTGCACGGATAATCCGCAAACCGGATAATCCGCGCACGGATAATGGAGAGTATAGTGTACTTCTAAATCAGAACTCTCTCAACTATAAGTTTCGATCCAAAATGGAGTCTAGTAAATAAATAGTGAACATTTTAACAGCGCAGATATAAAGGGTGTCCACACTTATCGTGATCCAATAGCTAATTTCTAAACCGTCAGAGATAGACATATAGTTCCAATTGGAAAAATGCTTTAAATGAAGGGGAAATAATAATATATGTTTTTTGTGTCATTAAATATATTTCTGAAAAAAATACGAATTCTAACTTTTTATACGACCCCCCGGACCTATCCGTCATATTTAGTAAAATATTTTTGACATTCTAACATTTTAAACGAAAAAAGTCCCACTCTTCTGCGACTAAAACCGAGTGAGTTCTGGAGATTCGAATTTCATGATTTTTAAACAAACAGCGACCTCGTCGAGCAAGTGTTGCGCACTGATTGGTGGATCGTCTTCAAGACGGCTATTGAAATGGTGTAAAGTGGCGTAAGTCAGCGATATTTAAAACTCCATAACTCGGTCAATTTTAGTAGCAGAAGAGTGGGACTTTTTTTGTTTAAAATATTAGAGTGCCAAAAATATTTTACTAAATATGACGGATAGGACCAGGGGACCGTATAAAAAAATTATAATTCGTAACTTTTTCAGGAATGTATTTTTCACTCACAAAACATATATTTTAATTCTTCTCTTTATTTAAAGCATTTTTCCAATTGGAACTATATATCTATTTCTAACAGTTTAGAAATTAACTATTGGATCACGATAGGTGTGGACACCCTGTATATTGGATTTTTCAGTAGTATAATACAAAAATCAGCAAAAACATGTTTTAGTTTAAAACTTACAACGTCCGTATAAAATTATGACGTCAATTGATTATTTTTGTAAAAGAAGTTTGACGAAGAAAGGACAATATAAAATATCTTTACCACTTATGAAATAGTTCACAATTGTCAATAGCTTGGTTATAACATAAATCTTGACTATAATTCTAATCTTGTTTCAACACAAATGCACATCTATAAATCTTATTAGATTGGAATAAATTAATACTCTCTCTCTCTCCGTCTTGGTTCGGCTGACATAAGTAGTATATACACAGGTGGCTCCTTCCAGATAACATATACCGAATTAATCTATCACCTCTGGCTCTGTTATTCTCTAACATATACTAGTGATTTGAATACCCCAAACATTATAATATATTTGACCAAATGAATTAATTGATTAATATTATTTTCATTTTTCAATAATTGGTTTGGCTGAGAAGGCGTTCAATTACATTTTATATTTTGAGATAATTAAGTGCAAGAACGATTAATTAATTGAAAGTTTTTTTCTTGCACCAAAAAATCAAAAAAGAAATCACGGACGACTTTTTGAAAATAGCAAACCTAACATTTTATTTACAAACTAGAAAATCACCCGTCATGGTATAACGGGTACAAATTGCGTCTTCATTCGAGAGATTTGTCGTCAAATTTGACGTGAATATATAGACATCTTCTGTACTTACAAAAGGCGATGTGTACGTGTGTATGCTTGCGTGCGATGTACAGACGAATCTATCGCACTTGCAGCCTTGAAATTTGGCACACAGGTAGACGTAATGTTGACTCAATGCACCTCGAAGCCCGACTTTTAAAATTTAATCTAGAAATTGTTTTATTTAATGTTTTGTGTTGTTTTCCTTACTAATTTCTCAATAGAATGGTTTTGCATAATTGTACGAAGAAAATAGACACACCATCACAAAGAGCACGCGATGTCCGTTCTAATGAAGTTAGTTTTGAATTTCTAACGTAATTTACTAAATTTTGAGAAATTTTTAAAAAATAGTCAATTTCCCCTTATGTTTTCTTTAATCGATTTTCCACGCATCCAACGTTCTAATAAAGCTACGATTTTCAGTTTTTTTGTGGTAACAACAGAAATATTTATCTCTCATTTAAAAGAAGAACGGTTAAAATATCTTTGTCCGTTCATTTTTAATAATTTTTTTTCTTAAAGGGTTAAAAAAATTCTTTTTGAATGAAGCTCTATTCCGAAACGACCAGTTTCTCCCTGGCTACATCTGGCGCCATCTTTCGGAATTATTCCCGCCTCACTTTTTAGCATGTTTCGCTAGGAATAATTTGAAATAATTTCGTTGGATGCAAGGGTTTAGTCTTAAATTAAGCAGTGCTGGAACATTCTGATATGGGTGATAAGTTGGCTTTGAACTTCTAACGTAATTCATTGAATTATGAGAAAATTTTTTCCGTGATGAGGTAAAAGAGTTTCTTTAATATCTGCGTAAAATGTGTCATAATCTTTTCGCACAAGCTCAAGGGGGTGACGAAGGGGGTACTGTCGTGACCTTCGAAGTACTTCACGGTACTGTGGTTTTACGATCCAGAGAAAAGACTGTATTGCATCAGCCTAACTTAGATACACCATTGCTGTATAATAGTCATTTTCACGTTGCAATTTTTTAATATTGTTTCGGATTAACGTACTCTGTACTGTTTTTCTACAGTTAAAATGTCATTATCGCGGAAAAAATAAGCGGGAAAATCAATAATGGATATCTTTTGTTTTCAAAACTTTTTCGTATCGTGGTGCTATTTTTTCCCCCATTTTGTTGAAGTTCTAATTCCACGGGCAACGCCGTGCGCGTACTGCTAGTATATCCTAAATAAATGTTTAACATTGATTGAAAACAAACAAAATAAACATATGTTTTACTATAGGATATGTTTTTTTATTTACATATTAGTTACATATTTCTTTATTCAAAAAACCCCTTGGTAAACAACATTTAGTGTGAAGTATTTTTCGTTGTTTAACAATTTTCCTTGTACTTCAGATGCCTTTGTGTAAATTTTTAACGTTGCCAAAAAATATTATCAAATTATATGATCACGATTGCACTAAATAATCGGATGCATCGTGGTGTCCAAACTATATCAAACGCATGATATACCACTGACGCGATTAACTACTTTCTATTAAAAAACTGAAATTAAGTTGAAATACATGATTAATATAATTTAAAATTTCTAGGGAACTATTGATCACAGAGAGATAAATTTTATATCAATCGATAACAAATTTTATTTCACTGTTTTAGAGCTATTCAGTTTGAAATTAGAACGACAATTATTTTTTAAATTTAAAATTACTGAAACTTAGATGCTTAACAATAAAATAATGCTGTTTAACGTCTCGCAGTGCTATGGCACGTATTTTATTGTTGGTGACGTCAGAGCGTTACCGGATCAGTGAGAGACAGATCTGGGCTATTATATTAGTAATGATGAATTAAAAGTTTTAATAGAACTCTTGTACTTCAATCCATGGAGGAGAAAACTGCTATGCGAGAACACACGAGAAGTGAAAAGAAGTAGTAGTAATTAATTTCTACAAGAATAGTAGAATCAAGATTTATTTTTAAAAACATAAGAAAAGCGAAGTTCGGGTCCGCGCCGTAGATTTTTCGTGAAAACGTCCGGATAAAATCATAAAACAAGTATTTCGTATTAATATGTAATTTAATTATCAATCTCTTTAATACAATATTTACACAGAGTAGTATAATGGTTACAGAATAGATAAATCACAAGCTACCACAGATTTCTCTATTTTGTAACCATTATACTACTCTGTGTAGATATTGTATTTAAGAGATTGATAATTAAATTACATACTAATACGAAATATTTGTTTTATGATTTTATCCCGAAGTTTTCACGAAAAATTTACGCCGCGAACCCGAACTGAGCCTTTCCTATGTTTTATTTAGAGTAGCTTTCGATGGCGCCATCTGTTGACAGTATATAGAACTACATTTCGCGTAGGCGCAGTAAAACATTATTTACTACAAATGCTCATATTTCCGTAATATGCAGATTTTTGAATTAAAATGTTAATGCAGTGTTTCTTTTACGTATTGTCAAGTATTCTCCGAGTTTCGTTCAATTCAAAAGAAAACTCTGCACGTTATAATCAAAAAACATGCGGTGTTTGAAATTTTCTAATTAATTTAATACCGATTTTTACTTATATTCTGATAAATATTTTTATTGTCTCACTTTGGGTTCTAGTAATACTCAACAAGCTCTTTAAAATGGCACCAGAATGAACCTCCTAGCTAAATGCGTTTCCACGCTACACTTATTTATAACCTTACATAAAGCTAATTCATACCAATCACGCGCATGCGCCTACATTGTTACGATGACGTCACAGGCAAAACAAATACTATGCTACAAACTCTTACATATATGATTTATCCGTTATGGGTCAACCATTCTTTTCGCATTATTAGGCTCGTACTGTTCAGCAACGGATTCCGAGACTACCACTTTTGGACGATTTTACACCGGAAAGGGGTGTCAGGCAATGAGTCACATGAGCGCATTTCCGGAGTTCTTTGTTAGATCACGCTCAGTAAAATGTAAACATTATCCTTCCATTCTTCACTTTCCCCCTCTTTTGATGAAAATAACTTCAACGGCGCATGCGTAAAAGCGCGGGCGGTTTCCGAATCCATTGCTAAACAATAGTAATTAGCGATTCAAATCTGACGGTATCTTGTCACACAAGAAAGTTCGACCGATTATTACTGCAACGAGCGGAAAGACGTTTTCACACCAAAAAGATTTATCAGCCATCATCATCATCAACGGCAGTTAGGCCTGGAGTCAGTCGCTGCATCTGTGCACCGCCTTGCCCGTGGAATCAGGACTTCAACAAAATGGAGAAAAGAATGCCCACAATGACACGACAAAGTTTTGAAAACAAAATCAGAACAAAAGATACACATCGGATTGTAGAAATGCATGCTGGGAATGAAAGCATATGACGTCACCTGCCGCGAGGAAGGTCACTCGTCCGGAGAAACTCTCGCTGTTAAATCACGCTAGCAAAAAAACTGTTTGAACTGATCAGGGAAAAATTAATTACAAAAAAAACGAAAAAAAGATGTTTTAAATCCGACAGAAACGTTCTAGTTATAAGCTGAAAAAAAATTAAACTTATAGAGATGTTAGAACGTCAGATGCGATAATTTGAAGAAATCTTTATTAAAAATTACCATAAAAGTGACTGTTTTTCAAAAATTTCTCAAAATTCAGCAAATTACGTTAGACACACAAAACAAACTTCATTAGAACGGAAACTGTTTATTCTTTCGAATGGT
The DNA here is from genome assembly GCA_013235015.1 of Araneus ventricosus. Taxonomy (NCBI): domain Eukaryota; kingdom Metazoa; phylum Arthropoda; class Arachnida; order Araneae; family Araneidae; genus Araneus; species Araneus ventricosus. The sequence goes on along the minus strand of BGPR01004174.1, from coordinate 29,340 downwards.
GTAACTGTTGTTTCCGTACAATTATTCGAAGCTATGCTATTGAGAAATGAGTGCGAAAAATCACTCAAAACAACACAAAACATTAAATAAAAAGTGTTCTAGATTAAATTTTAAAATTCCGGCTTCGAGGTACAATGAGTCACCATTACGACTACCTTGTGTGCCAAATTTCATTGCTGTAAGTGCGATAGATTCGTCTGGACATCACAGACACACGCACACAAACATCGCCTTTTATAAGTATAGCAGTTATTTTCACATCTGTTTAATATTGGTGCTTGCAAAAAATCGCAACTATTTTCTGCAAAAAGAGGGTAAACAGATGTAAGAACGCTAACTGAAACAAAGATTTTTAGCACGCAATATTAATTCTTTGATAACATTTTTAATACATTCGAACGAGCTTTGGTAGTTTAGAGTATGCGATATCTAAGAATGAAAACTAAACCTTTTTTTCTTTTCACAGGAAACACAATACAGGATGAAGGAATTTTAAAGAGCTATTGTGTTTTTTTGGGCGCTGAACTTTAAATGACCTTGGTCTAAAAGAGTTAAATTACCAAAGTGGAACGTCCGTACAGACAGCCATGACAGACACGCGACAACCTTCATCCTCTTATTTAAATGCATTTTCAAACCAGGCACTTGTATACTCTCTAACGGATACTCAAATATTTGCAACACCACTTGCGCATGTAATCGGAGTATCAAATAGGCGAATAAGGCAACTGTCTATGGGCCCTGCAACTTTTTGTTTTCTCGTATACGTAGTATACAAAGAGAAAGTCGAAAAATCGTCGAAAAATTCGAACTCTAGATTTTGACGAATCTCCACGTTTTAGACCTTCCTGAGTCCGAAAAACACAATTTTGGAATTATGTCTGTCTGTGTGTCTGTGAACATGATAACTCGAAACCTATTAGAGCTACGGGGGTGAAATTTGGAATGTGATCTTGACACATTATTTGCAGATTTCTGTCAAATTTTGAAGAAAATCCGTCTGCGGTAAGTCTGTCTGTCTGTCCGCGTTCTTGTGACCTTTATAACTAAAAAACTTAAATGGCTAGATGGATAAAATTTGGTGCACAGTTTTTTCATCAGAAATGTAGGTCCGTATCAAATTTTGAAACAAATCCGTGAAAGGGTTGACTGTTCTGTCGGTCTGTATAATCGCATACTTCTAAACATTATAACTCGTAAACTTTACGGCACATTAATACAATGATTAACTAACAGCTTCCAAGAGTACAATGACATTAATACAAAGATTAACTAACAAACTGAAAAAACACACATAGGACAAAGTCAAAAGAACAATATAAACAAAAAATAAGAAGCAAATCCGGCAGATGGACTTTCTCAAGGTTCACTCCTTGCTGGGATTCTAAATTTCACAAAAATTTGAATCCTTTTTGGTAGAAAAACCGACATTAAGTCAAATGGCTGTTTCTCTGCGAATCGAATTATCCAAAATCGAAGGAAAGGGAAAAACTAATATTAATATCAGATTCTGCAAGTATGACTTTTGAACAAAAAGCAGAAAAAAGAAGAGACAAAAAAAGAACTTACTTTCTGCCCCGGAAAAATATGGGATAATTCGGTTCACAGAGAAATTAAAATTCGTTTCTCTACAACAAATTATCCCAATTTTTGTGAAATTTAGAATCACAGCAGGGGTGAACCTGGAGAAAGTCCATCTGTCGGATTCTCATCTTATTTTTTTTTGTTTATACTGCTGTTTTGATTTTGTCTTTTGTGTGTTTTTCAGTTTGTTAGTTAATCTTTGTAATATAAACCAACGTTACTTTTTACTATTTAGCCGACGACGAATAATACAAACTGACGGTTAATCCAAGATTTCATTGTATATTCAAGTTAAAATCAAGTAGGTATCGCTTAAATTTAAAACTCTTATTCTTAGGGGGTTTTTTTACCTTTCCAAATTCACTTGCAGGTCACTGTAGCCCAATTTTTTTCAGTTGGCTTCGTATTTGAATATTTAGAATGCGTTGAAAAAGTTTTATAATTGTTTTATGCCATTTTGTTTAAAATTACTTTTAAGTTTAGATTTTAAATTCTTTAATATTCGAAATACTGAAACCAGCTCTCTTGAAGATGACCCGCAATTAAATGTCTTATTTCAATTCAACCTAATATTTGTTGCTTAAAAGCTGCTTACAGATTAATTAAAATCCAAATCAATAAGAAATATCTGGTTTGGAAGAGGAACTAGGGATAGGAAAAACGTGCCGGTTTAAACCGAAAAACCGGTATGTTTTTGTTTTGGTTAGTTTTTAACGCCGGTTTAAACCGGTATTTTTTAAAAAAAATCCAAAAAGTGGGGGGAAAACTGGGTCGGAAGATAGACTCGATTTTAGGTTCGACTAGACTAAAATTTACCAAGTTATAAAGCTTTGAATTTCATCCTCTTAGGCCAATCACCGACAACCGCTTCCTCGAGGCGTCTGTTGGTTGGCGGATTACTGAAAGAGTCTTTATGAACAGATAAATATTGGCCAATGGATTGATTTCCTGCAAAAACAATACTAATAAAAAGTTTTGTCTGCAAACGGCGTCTGTTTTTTGTAGCCAAAAAATATTTACTTGAGTCGGAAGTTCTGTGGCGTTCGAAAGATTAGTATCTACGTTGAATGATGTTGTTTCCGATGAGAGGTGTCGACTCACGGATCAACACATCGCTGAAAGAGTCTTTAGGAGCAGATTAGATGATAAATATTGCCCAATGAATTAATTTCTTGTGAAAACAATGTTAATACAAATTTTTGTCTATAATACTAACTTACTGCAATAATTACTCATTTATTATTATTAAATAATGTATTAATTACTTAGTTATAATAATTACTTATTACATTAATTAATTATTGTATTAATACTTATTTATTGTATATTATTATTTATAAAAAATTCTGTCCACAAACGTTGCTTTAAAAAAACGAAAACCGATTCTTTTGAGCCGTTTTAACCGCCACGTTAAACCGGAGGTGAAAAAAACCGGTTTCAACCAAAAACCCTTTCTTTTTTTTTTTTTTTTTTTTTTTTCTTCTTTTTTTTGCAATAGCCGTCATCCATAGGGTGAACTTGCGTTTCTCCTACAGGATCCTTTAATCCGGCTCTGCATGTGATATCACAAATTTATCACCAATGAAGAAATGTCCAACTATTAAATATTTAAAGGAACTATTATATACTCAGAAATGTAGCATTGTGAGGAGAATTATTTAATGAATAAATTTTCTCTTATCCTCTTGAGACCCAACTACTTAACCATAATAGTCTCCCAATTTTCTCAAAAATCGAGATTAATACTCTTTATGGATTACATAATTAATTAATTAAATATATATTAATTAATATAAAAACCAAACTAGATTAAAATGAAAGGTGAAAAATTAAGATAGAAAATCAGAACTACAAAATTACCAGAAAGAGAAAAAGGCATAGAAAAGACAATAAAAGCAAATAAATATGCGCATATTAAAAATAAGTCTTAAAACTACATCGAATTAATAGTTATGCGCAAATGCAGCTGCGACCAAAGTCAATGTAGAGAGAAGAACAGAGTGAAGACAAAGTGAAGAAACAAAATGGAAAAATTCGTCTTCTTGTTCTTCTTCAGGGGTCAAACAAGAAGCAGATACTCAAAGCTAATTAATATAACCAATTAATTAATATAATCAATTATAATTATATGAATTAGGCTTCTTGTACTTCTTCAGGGGTTCAAACATGAAGCAGAGATTCAGAGCTAATTAATCTAATCAATTTATACTTATAAAAGGCAATATTTGTGTGTGTATGTGTCTGCGATGTCCAGACGGATCTATCGCACTTACAGCTATGAAATTTGGCACACAGGTAGTCGTAATGGTGACTGAATGCACCTCGAAGCCGAAATTTTAAAATTTGATCTAGAAAATTTTTTATTTAATGTTTTGTGTTGTTTTGATTGATTTTTCGCACTAATTTCTCAATGGAATGGTTTCGAATAATTGTACGACAAAAATAGATACACCATCGGAAAGAGCACGCGATTTCCGTTTTAATGAAGTTAGTTTTGAATTTCTAACGTAATTTACTGAATTTTGAGAAATTTTTTTTTAAAATAGTCACTTTTCAAAAATAAAATTTTCCAGGATTCTTAAAACTTTTGCATCCGATGTTCTAATAAAGATATCATTTTCAAAACTTTTTTGGTAGCAAATCAATTATTTTTCTCTGATTTAAAACAAGAACGGTTAAAATATTTTATTTCTTAATTTATTTATAGATGGGATCAGAGAATTTTTCTCGAATGCCGAAAGTGAAGAAGCACGCCGTTTAGCACATTTTCGCCTTGGCTACGCCATCTGGCGGAAAATAAAACAGCCGTGATTTATTCCCTTCCTTCGCTGGATGCAGTCGTAAATTTCTTGAAGACCTGATTCCACGGGCAACGCCGTGCGCGTACTGCTAGCTAATTAATATAATCAATTATAATTATATGAATTCGGCTTCTTGTACTTCTTCAGCGGTCAAACATGAAGCAGAGATTCAGAGCTAAATAATATAATCAATTAATTAATATAATCAATTAATTAATATAATCAATTAATTAATACAATCAATTAATAATTATAATCGATTAATTAATATAATCGATTAATTAATAAAAATCAATTAAATTCTATATAATTAATAGATGGCAGCATGGGACCTTCCAAAGCAGTGGATAGCGAGATTTAAGGACTTCGAATTGAAAGCAACTTTTTTTAGAAATAAAACTCAAATGCCCATCAAAATGGAAGCGAGGTCTCAAGAGGTTATGCACTTAACTGGAATCCAAAATTCGTAACTTCAATTTTAGATAGATACCTCGTTTTGAATTCTGAAATTCTTTTCCGCTTCCAACCAATAAACTCATTTTTGAAATACACACCATCAAAAAAATATTAAACAAGATTCGAACCTGTCTGAAATATCATAGCATGATAATTGTTTTAGGCTTCATTCCTTTGCTTCTTCGCTTTATATTATTGTTAAAAATTTACTTTTCATTATAGCAACGATATCTTGCACACAAAAAATGTATTAAATATCGTCGCAACGCTGGTGTAGGTTGAAAAAGAATATAGCCGCCCTTCTATGAGAACGCCATTTTTTTTCTTTGTCTTGACCGAATTGGATCGGCAATTTTTCTAGTCCATCTACTGATGGCAATTTTACTTAATTTTTAATCAGATTAAAATGAAATTTTGTAATAAATATTTTTTGAATCAGGGGATAACAATCTTCGTTGCTAAAAATCTCTAAATCTCCTATCTCTCAGACATACAATTCAAGAATCAAGAACGCCGGTGTATAAAGTGCGGATGTATTATCACAAACTTATTACCAAAGAAGAAATGTCCAACTATTAAATTTTAAAAGCAACTATGCCCAGAAATGTACCATTGTGAGGAGAATTATTTAATGAATAAATTTCATCTGGTGCGCTTAAATGAATTCCAAAATTTATGACTCCAATTTCAGATAGGTACCTCCTTTTGAATTCTGAAATTCTTTTCCTTATACTTCACGCTCAGTTGCGTCCATTTGCACGAAGACGCAACGATGCGGATTTCAAAAGTCTGCAGTGTTTCAGAGAACGTTTTAATTATCATAAAGAGGTTAAAAATTCTTATTTTTGAGAAGCAAAAGAGCGTTTAAAATGTAAATGAAATCCCTGCTCCTTTTAATTAATGCACCAGTTACTTGAGTGTCACAAGTATTTCAAATCCACCCGTAAAGTTCATGATTTCGGTAAATTTGTTAGAAACGGTTGCTTTACATTAAATATCGAAAGCATGGTAAAGCATAAGAGTAACTTTCAAATAAAATGCAAGTTTGTTATCTAAGCCTTTGAAATCAAACCAGAAATAAATGAAACAATTTTTTACGTTTTTTAACGTAGGACTACGTTCCTCCCATTGGGGTCCCAGGAAGGAAATTGATTCACACTCCAAAACGCCACAAAACTTGGTATGGGAGATCCTATATATCTCGGTAAATACATATGTTAAAAACATAACTAATGTCTTATTTTAGAGATAAAGGTTAGCAACTGAAGTTACAAAAAAGAAACTTTGAAAATCGGAACTGTAGTTCAGCGACTACTCAGTCGCACAGTTGGGCAAAAATATGCATGAATTGGTGACTCGATCTTCTATATCTCGGTAACTACATATGTTAAAAACATAACTAATCTCTTATTTTAGAGATAAAGGGTAACAAGAAAAGTTACCAAAATAAAACTTGAAAATCGGAAAAGAGTCACGCGAGTAAAGTAGTCCTACGCCTTTAACATTAGCGGCTGTTTGAAAAGACAGCCTCCAGTCATTTTTTTTCAAGTATTAGTACAAATTCCAGAAATAATAAAAAAAAGCAAGACAACTTGCTCTGCTAAAGTATAATTAACAAATTTTGCGATTTAAAGTCTGGGATACAAAATTTAATTTTTGCAAACAAAAATTTTAAGTTTCATGCATTTTTCTTTTCAAAACTAAATTCTAATTCGAAGGCTAAAATTTAAAGAATTTTAAGTACACCTGATGTAATTGTTTCTTTATCTTGGAGAGAGTCATAGCGTTTTATTTAAAACGAACTAAGTTAATTTTAAATAGTTGTTATATATTGTTTTCTTCAAAATGGTACTTTAGATATTACGTCATGAGATTATTTCTATTCTAAAAACATTAGGGTTTTTTAAATCTTTATACAATGTTCAGAAATCAAACATTTTCCCTTTGCATGCTTTTATAAAGGATTGAGGAAAGGTTTACAGGCTTTAATTAATTTTTAACGATACATAATATACCTCAAAATATACAGGGCATCCACACTTATCGTGGTCCCATAGCTAATTTCGAAGCCATTGGAGATAGACATATAGTTCCAATTTAAAAAATGCTTTAAATGAAAGGAAAAATTATAATGTAGGTTTTTGGAGGGAATAAATATATTTCTAAAAAAGTTACGAAATCTAACTCTTTATACAGTCCCTTGATACTATCAATCATATTAAGTAAAATATATTTGACACTCTAACATTTTAAACAAAAGAGAGTCTCATTCTTCTGCGACTAAAACTGACCGAGTTATGGACATTTGAATATCGCTGACTTAGACCACTTTACACCATTTCAATAGCCGTCTTGAAGACGATCCACCAATCAATGCGCAGCATTTGTTCGAAGCAGCCGCTGATTGGTTAAAAATCCTGAAAATCAAAGCTCCATAACTCTCTCAGTTTAGTCGCAGAAGAGTGGGACTTTTTTGATTAAAATGTTAGAGTGTCAAGAATGTTTTACTAAATATGACTGATAGGAAAGGGCTACCGTATAAAAAGTCAGAATTAGTAACTTTTTCATAAATATATTTAGTGACTCAAAAAACATAAAATATAATTTTTCCTTTTATTTAAAGCATTTTTCCAATTGAAACTATATGTCTATCTCTGACGGTTTGGAAATTAGCTATTTGACAACGATAAGTGTGGACAACCTGTATAAAACTGTAGTGAAAAAGCGAAAAATATTACCGTTTTTTAATCTGTCTGTCTTATTAACTATACACACCACCACTTCACAGATTTACCGAGGTATATGTAATGTAGCTTTCGAAGTGTGTCGCTATAAACAGCATTCTATCTGAAGAAATAATAATAAATGAGTTTCTGTTAAATAGTTTTATGCTACAAAACGAGGTTAGTTAAAACTAAACCAGCGGGAGTGGTCTCCTTTAAACTTCGTCGTATACTTTCCCAAAAAGGTGCTGTTGGCCCCCCCCCCCACGTGTGGATAAAAAAATACGAACCTACTGTAACACAGAATCCAATGACTATCAGAAGGGTTTTCATTGTAGATCATAGTGATTGTGAAATATTTAGGTAAAGAATCAAATTCAAAGAGATGCGTAGCGATTAAAACCCATCTAGCACGCACTTCCACTCTTGCCGGTTCAAGGACAAAGTGACATAATCCTTCCGCGTTCACAGAGATTGCTACCAATACCCATGCGTATGGAGAATCGGATTAGAAAAATTAATTATGCAATTTGAACGCCTTTTTTTAACCGATTGAAACGAAATTTGGGCTCAGATCTATAATTAATGTTAGGAACCATCATACCAATTTTTATTTATCTAAGCCAAAAGGTTTAGGAGACATAATTTTTAGAAGTATGCGATTATACAGTTCGACAGACAGTCAATCCTTCGAAGGACTTGGTCCAAAACTTGATACGGACCTACAATCATGATGATTAAACTGTGTACCAAATTTTATCCATCTAGCTTTTCCAGTTTTTGAGTTATAGTGTTTACATGAACGTGGACAGACAGACTTCTCGAAGACGGATTTTATCCAAAATTTGATAGAAACCTACAAATTATGTGTAAAGATCACATACCAAATTTCATCCCTGTATCTCTAATAGTTTTCGAGTTACCGTGTTCACAGAGAGACATAATTCTAAAATTGTGTTTTTCGGATTCAGGGAGGTCTAAAACGTGGAGATTCGGCAAAATCTCGAGTTCGAATTTTTTGACAATTACAATACTTTCTCTTTGTATACTTCGTATACAAGAAATATATTTCTCTTTGTATACTTCGTATTCGAGAAAGTAAAAAAGCGGTGAAGTGTGAAGAATCTGACAATAATTAAAAACAGAAGAATGCAGAATAAAAAAAAACTTATAATAAAAGCAAATGTGTGTGTATGTTTGAACTGGCATTCGATAGGGAGGACCTTATGACCTAAAGCTACCAAATGTGTCCCAAATATACATAGTTTGGAGGGTGGTAATGTGTATCTCAGAGATATTTTTCGAAATTTTAATCAATTAAAAATTAAACAAAATTTTGGCGTTTTTGGTGAAACTTTTCGGAAATATTATCGCGCAAAAATCATTTTTGCATCACCTTAAAATACAAAATATTATCTTTTTCATGATATCTACAAAGTTGATGTCCAAATTTTTTTCCTAATTTTATCAAATTTTTAAAAATATTTTTATGCCTAATTTGCAAAAATGCTTTTCATTGCTGCAATGAAATTAAAACCGTTTTTATTGTTGACACAAATATTTAATTACGTGTTTCTCTTCCGTTGTTTAAAGCCAAGGAACGAAGATTCTGCTTACTTTTCACTTCTTATTCTCTGGTAAAATGGGGTAAACCTGGAGTTTAGGGTGCGTACTATTTTCTCGCCAATTTTCTTTGGCGCAATTTTATTTGCCGTCGCCAAACACTGTTTAGGATGCTCAGTGAGATTTTTATAGGTCTCCTGCGCATTCGATGCCTACGGCATCTCAAAACAAGAGATTGAGCACGCAATGCCTTCGGCATTGCAAGTGTGCACCCGGCAAATTTTTTTAACTTGAAAAAAAACATCAGCGGTTTCGCTTTCAGCAAAACGGGACCCTCGTATCTTCACTTTTTCATTGAGACATTTTCAACACACAGGAAAAACACGATGTCTGAAGACGATGAAACGTAGTAAGGGAACCATTGTTTCCAGAAAAAACATTCCTTGTTCGATATTTGGAAGCCATAATCAGCAACACAGAGAGAAGCAAATTAAATGAACGAATATCTTCAGAAGAAAAGCGTTCGATTATTGAAAAAAATTGTTTGGTAAATGATCAAGAATTCCAAACGAAGTATTATTCAAATTCGTACGCCGACCAATCAAATCGAAGAGAGCAGACAGTGGACCAATGGAAATGAGGCGAAATTAAGGGCATGCGCCGTAAGGCTGGTAAACAAATCACTGTTGGAGCATGCGCAAGCGACGCCGAAAAAAATTTTCAACTCGCATCCAAAACAAATGTTCTGGCACTCTCTCTCTTGGCGACAAACAATTGGCGAGCTTAAGGGAAACGAAGTGAGTACGCACCCTAAACTTCAGGTTAACCGTAAAATGGTAATGAATTCTATTTTTCTTCTCCTTTTTTTAAAAATTTCATCTAATATTTAAATAAATCCTTCTAAGATAGTAAGCATATTAGGAAATATATCCTGTAAGTTGAATGATTATGGCTGCTACTTTTAATTCTTGTTATAAGCATGTTTCCATCCAACTAACTCATGCTACTGGACGTAAAACGAGCAGCGCCATTTTAATGGTGGAATCAAATGTATAGTTTGCATGAGGAATAAAAACATTAAGTTGGCGCTGACAACGTGAAGTTAGATGTTATATAACGAGAGCAATTATATCATTTGTGTTAACGCCTTTAATAAATGCAATTCTACTATAACTAGAAAATCATCTGTCATGGTTTGACGGGTGCAAATTGCCTCTTCATTCGAGAGATTTCCCTTCAAATTTGACGTGTTTAAATAGATACATATGCCAGAGAAATGTTTAACATTGATTGAAAACAAATAAAATAAACATGTGTTTTATGACAAGAAATATTTTTTTTATTTACATATTTCTTTATTTAAAAAGCCTCTTGGTAAACAACATTCCGTGTGAAGTATTTTTCGTTGTTTAATAATTTTCCTTATACTTCAGATGTCTTTGTGTAAATTTTAGCGTGATTGGGAATCCTTGAAAGTGCAACATAGAGCTGTCCATGTGAAAAGACAGGCTCATCGAGGTAAATTCCAACATGATAGAAAGTTTGCCCTGCGATTTGTTGATAGTCATCGTGTAAGCTGGAATTAACGGGAACTGGTGGCTAATTTAATTCTTGGCAAGGAAACAACATTGCCACGATTGCATTCAGATACAATTTGGCGTCCAAACTATATCACGCGCATGATATACCATTGATGTAATTTACTACTTTCTATTGAGAAACGGAAATTAATTTGAAATATAGGATTAATATAATTTAATCTATTGATCATAGACAGATAAATTTTATATCAATCGATAGAAAATTTTATTTCACTATTTTAGAGCTATTAAATTTGAAATTAGAACGACAATTACTCTTTTAAATTTAAAATTACTGAAATTTAGGTTCTCTAACAATGAAATAATGCTGTTTAACGTCTCGCAGTGCTATGGCGCGAGTTTTATTGTTGGTGACGTCAGAGTGTTACCGGAGGATCTGGGCTATTATATTAGTAATATAACCTCTTAAATGTCTGTTACAATTTGAAATTTAAAAACGCTTTTTTAAGGGAACCATGAATATCAAATTATACATAAGAGATTCAATTGAAATGAAACTCTTTCGCTTTTAAAGGCGAACAAACTGGTCCCCAAGGGCGGCTAGTACAAAAATAGAAAAATTGTGAGGTGAATAATGCAAATAACACCAATGGCTTTGTATTATTCGAAATCTGGAAACCTCTTTTCAATCCATAACCTTTCCGCTTGACGTGCAATGATTCTTGTGTTCGAGGAGGGGGTGTTATTCTTCAAAAACTAAAAAAAAATATTATATTTATTCCTATGGAAGAGTTTTCTGCTTTGTTTGTTTACACTTAAGTGCTGGGACTACGTAATTCAGATGTAACGCTAAATAAATGGGATCTTCAAAGCGGAAGTCCAACATTCCAGCAGATAAAGACAAGGTTTTTAATGTAAGTAATGTAAGTTTTACAAACCAGAAAACTCGTCGAATGAGAGTCACCAAAATATCTTCACGAATCGCTCAAACTCTTTCAATAATCTTGCACGTGACAATATCTTTCATGCTGATTCTCAAAAGCATCCCTGGACAACTGTTGCTGCAGACTTCTGCAGAAGGGAATGATTTGATGTCGCAGATGAATGTGTCTCTTTCCGCAACCATCAAAGCCCGACATGAGATGCTGTAATGCAAGAAAAATGAGACGGGTATAGAAATAAATAATAGAAATATAAATTAAAAGGTAAAAAAAGAAAAAGTATAAATAAGAAAAAGAAGATTTAAATAAAAAAAACCTATAACAATACACCTTTTTGCGTGCTCAACGCAACAGCATCAAGTGATTGCATCAACAAAAAATTACAACAATTAATCTTTTAAACACATAAAATAGAATTTAGAATGTAAAAGAGATTATTCAAAATGGAAGGAATGAATATGAATCCGAAATTTGTTTTGAACTTTTTCGAATTCTCAAAAGTTTTAATTAACTTTTGACCAATTAATTAAGCTAATATCTTTGTTATTTTGTTAATTATTACGGGTAAAAGATATTATCACGGGTGATGATTATTCTCCTTCTGCCCAGGCAGAATATACGAGATTCCAACCATTATGGTTGGTCACATCCGCCTGTGATGGTATTGTCTGTTCAAACAAAACACCTGTACGACAAAATCCACCCAACTTCTGAAAAAAATTTCCTGTCATGCCTTCGTACTATCATTAGGCGACTGTAAGAGCATTCTTTCTTCCTCACCAGTGGCGGCTCGCCATAAAAGTTGCAGACCCCTGAACATTCTAATTGGCTCATTGACTCACCTTCTGGCTACTTTCTCACTTTAAGAATTTGTGATTCACGAAAATGGCAAAAAAGTGGGAAAAATAACTTCTGAAAAAATTTTCCAAATATCATGCCTCTGTACTATCATTAGGCGACGGTAAGAAGCATGGTCTTTCTCATCCTCACCAATGGCGGCTCGTCCATAAAGTGCAGACCCCTTAATCAACCTATTGGCTCATTGACCCCTCATCCTTATTGGCTTACTTTTCCACTTTAAATCAGTGATTCACGAAAATGGCAAAAAGGGGAAAAAATCACCTTAACTTCTGAAAAAAATTTCCAATCATGCCCTTCGTACTATCATTAGGCGACGGTAGAGCATGGTCTTTCTCATCCCTCACCAGTGGCGGTCGTCCTGCAGACCCTGAATATTCTAATTGGCTCACTTGACCCCTCATCCTATTGGCTTTTTCGACTTTAAGAATTCAGTGATTCACGAAAATGGCAAAAGTGAAAAAAACAAATATAACTTCTGAAAAATTTTCCAAATATCATGCCTTCTACGCATTAATATTAGCGAGGTAAGACATGGTCTTCTCACTCTCACCAAGTGGCGGCTGTCCATAAAGTTCAGACCCCTGAACTAATTCTAATTACCATTGACCCCTCATCCTTCTTACTTTCCACTTTAAGAATTCAGTGATTCAACGAAAATGGCAAAAAAGGAAAAAAAAATCACTCAACTCTCTGAAAAAATTTTCCAAACATCATGCCCTCGTACTATTACATTAGGAGACGTAAGAGATGAATCTTTCTCTATCCTCACCAGTGGCGGCTCGTCCATAAAAGGTAGCAGACCTCCTGAATATTCTAATTGCTCATTGACTCATCCTTATTGGCTTACTTTCCACTTTAACATCAGTGATTCACGAAAAGGCAAAAGAAAAAAATCACCTTTAACTTCTGCGAAAAATTTTCCAAATATCATGCCTTCTGTACTATCATTAGGCGACGGTAAGAACATGGATCTTTTCATCTTCATCCTCACGGTGCGGCTGTCCATAAAGTTGCAGACCCCTGAACTTCTCCTAATTGGCCTATTGACCATTCCTGTTGGCTTACTTCTCCACTTAAAGAATTCATGATTCATGAAACGTTGAAAATCAAGTCGGGAAAAAATCACCTTGAACTCTCTGAGAAAAATTTTCAAATATCGCCTTCGTACTTTCATTCGCACGGTAAGAACATGGTCTTTCTCATCCTCACCAGTGGCGCTCGTCCATAAGTTGCAGACCCTTCGAACTCCTCGTAACTGGCCCATTGACCCCTTAATCCATTGGCTTACTTTCCCACTTACAGGAATTCAGGATTCACGAAATGGCAAAAAAAGAAAAAAAATCACCTAACTTCTGAAAAAATTTCAAATATCATGCTCTGTCATCATCATTAGTGACGGTAAGAACATGAGTCTTTTCTTATCCTCACCAATGCGAGTCGTCCATAAAAGTTGCAGACCCCTTGAACTCAATTTCTAATTGGCTCATTGACCCCCCATCCTATGCGTATTACTTTCCAATTTAAGAATTAGTGATTGAAATGGCAAAAAAAGGAAAAAATCACCACTCAACTTCGTGAAAAATTTTCCAAACATGCCCTCGTACTCATTATTAGGGACGAAGATCATGGATTCTTACTCTTCATCAAGCTATGCTCGTCCATAAGAGCCGCAGAGACCCCCCTGAACTATATTTTATGATTTATTTTCTTTATTCTAATACTGGGTTTTTTCTTTTCCATTTTTAAGAATTGAGTGATCCGTTTGAAAATGGGCAAAAATCGAAATCGACTGTTAGCTCGTCTTTTCAAACAGCAAACGTCTGAATGTTAAAGATAGACTACTTTGCCTCGTTGACTCTTTTGCTTTTTTCGAAGTTTCTTAAATATTTTTAAGTTTAAGTAAGATTTTTTTGTAACTTTGTTGTTGCCCTTATCTCTAAAATAAGACATTAGTTATGTTTTTAACATAAGTAGTTAACGAGATATAGAGGATCTCCCAAACCAAGTTTTGTGGCGTTTTGGCGTGTGAATCAATTTCCTTCCTGAGACCCCAATTTGAGAAACGTAGTCCTACGTTGAAACGTAAAAGGAAGACTGAAAATCAATCAAGAATTGAGAGAGAGACATACCAGAGCTGCAGCAAGTTTTGCCCCTCCTGAAGATCCGAGATTAATACTATAAGCAAAGCGAAGCGGGAAAAAGCATCCCTTTCTCCGCTTGAAATTGCATTCATTTGAGTTGCAATTTTCCCAACTCTTGCTTGGCGCGACTTCCTCATTTGGCTTCGTAAGTTGTAATTTTTTGCTTCCTTATTTTTTTTAAGGTGCTGATTACGAATCTGAGGTTTGCCACCAATAATTTTTGTTGGCATTTTAGTTATAGCCAAAAAACATGAGCATTTTCCCCCCAGTTTTTTCTTATAACTAAAAAAACTATCAATTTTTAGTATAACATCATTATACATCAAAATAAACTGCTCAAAATTAACTACAACTTAGGTCTATACGACTTTTGCAGCACTGCTTGTTTCTGAGCTGACGAGCCGCCACTGATCCTCACTGAAATAGGCCCCTTACTGTACTGTACTGTACTGAGACGGCACACTATGTGATCGCAAGTGCACTCTATGAAGATTTCTAAGCGATTTTATTAAGTGTACCTCAGAAATTTTCTGCCGACTTCTTGAAACCTGGCGTTCCTATAAGCAGAAGCAATACCCTGCTATGAATATGCTTTACATCGAAAGACCCACTCCTTAAAAATGAATAGCACAACTGCTCATTTATTTTTGTGAACACCCGTTATCAACCCATACCCAATCCACTATCCATACCCATACCCAATCTATTATCCATACCCATACCAAATCCATTATCTATACCCATACCCATATCCATACCCATACTCAATCCATTATCCATACCCATACCCATACCCAATCCATTACCCATACTCAATCCATACCTATATCCATACCCAATCCATACCCATACCCAATCCATACCCATACCCAATCCATTATCCATACCGAATCCGTACCCATACCCAATCCATTATCGGTAGTCAAATGAACATGTAGGTTCGAAATGAAAGAATTTAGCACTGTTTCGGTGCCTACCGCATTACATATTCTTATTGAATGGTAAAACCAGTGCACTTTTTCAGTTCAGATTAAATTCAAAACTTGCCTTACGTTTCTTTTTATTTTGTACTAATTGGTTTTCTTGCAGCTTCTTACACGAGTTAATAGCACTCCATTATTTTCTTTTGAACGTAAATTCCCAAATCCCATTTTTTCAAATGCGCTATTATACCAAAGATTTTTTTCTGTAACTATCATTTTTTACCGAATACAACGCTTGCCAGAATTACTCGGTGTGAATATCAACACTTCCTTAAATATTTTGCAAAACTTTAATTTACTTTCAAAGAGTCAACGGTTTTAAAAGTCCGTAAATTCTAATGATTACACAATAAATTACATTGCAAATTAATTATGCGCAAATTCTCAGAACTTAAGGTTTCTTTGCACAGTTTTGAGATTTATTTTTAAAATTTTCAGAATTTACGGTTAAATATGACAACTGATTGTACCACAGAATGTTTTCTCTGTTACTTTTTGCCTCTCCATCGCCAATTTTAGTTTACAATGCGAAGAATTTCTGTGCAATTTTTTTATTTTAATTCCTAAAAATGAAACTTTTTAATTTAAATTAAAAAATTTAAATTTAAATTCGATATTTTAAATAGAAAAATATTCATTTAAGATGATTTTTGTTTCTAGAAAATGATATTCTGTCTGACCTTATATTAGTGCCAAAGAATATTTTAACATTCTCATTACCAAACTCTAAACCAGCCTTTTATCTCTCCACTATCAATGCTTAACTCCTCGTATTCTTTTGCCAAAGCTGTATAATATTTGTTTATGTTAATCATACGACACATTTTATACCACACTTCAGTCTCTAGAGATTGTAAAGCTCTTATCCAATTTAATATAGATATTAAAGTCTAGGAAGATATCATGAGAAAAAGATTCAATAAATGAAATATAAAAAGTGAAAGAGAAGCTCTGTATTGTACGTGAAATACAAAGAGAATGAACTAGAAAAAGATAAAGTACAAGAATGAAAATAAAAACACTGCGTTGTATGAAATGTACAAAAACACAAAGAAAATATATTGAATTTCATATGAAACACAAAAGTTAAGAGCAAACAAGGAAAACATATCGTGTCATTATTATTTTTACAGATCAAAAGATAATTCCCTATTATATGGCTGAGCCTAATTAATTCCATATATTTCTTTTATTCAATAACTGAAAAATACATACAAAAACAGAAGCTGTTCTCTGAAGGTAAAGAGATACAAAATAAATACATTTCGTTACCATGCATAGAACGAGATATCCTTAAGTGTTGTGGAGAAACCAATTCCCTTTACATTGTTTTTATAAATGGTAGACCATCATTCTGTCTTAAAACACATGACTAAGAATGATCAAAATATGTATTTTTAAGATGGTTCCCTATTGTATGGCTAAGCCTAATTAATTCCATGTATTGTGCAGACTTTAATAACTGAAGAATACACGGAATACACACAAAAACAGAAACTGTACTTTGAATGTAAAGAGATCAAAAGCACCTACAGCTTGTTAACATACGTATAACGAGGTATCCTTAAATGTTGCGGAGAAAGCAATTCCCTTTAAATCATTTTTATAAATGGTAGACCATCATTCAGTCTTAAAATTCATGACTAAGAATGATCAAAATATATATTTTTAAGATGGTTCCCTATTGTATGGCCTAATTAATTCCATGAATTGTGCTGATTTTAATAACTGAAGTTATTATTAATAACGGAATACACAATACACACCAGAACAGAAATTGTACTTTGAACGTAAAGAGATCAAAAGCACATACAGCTTGTTAACATACGTATAACGAGGTATCCTTAAGTTTTGCGGAGAAAGCAATTCCCTTTACATCATTTTATAAATGGTAGACCACCATCCAGTCTTCAAAACACATGACTAGGAATGGAAATGGAGAAAATCATTTACTTATTTCCTCTTCTGTCCGCTATGAAGTAATGATGGGAATAAATAGTTATTTAAGTTCCAAATCTCGAAGCCCCGCAAATGACGTCTCTGAGCAAACAAAAAGCAATCCCATATGTTCTTTTGAAATAAGAATTCTTATCAGAAGCCTTGGTTGGATATGAAACGGAATTCTGCGAACTCGATTGAATAGCCTCCGGTATTCATGGCGGAGCGCAGAGTACATTTTTCGAGCTTCTCGAAGGCTGTGGAAACTCTTTGAACGGCTCAAGAAAATCTTTGAAGTGAAGTACTTATAGCGATTTTATTTTACTTCGGCTTGGCTCAAAGAATAACATGGAACAACATGTAGAGAATAAAATTTTGTGTGATGTGTTTTCCGATTTCGGCGTTACAGGTCTGCTCACTGTATTCACGTCTTTTGATGTATTGTGAGACACTTTTATTGTTTAATAATAATAATAATAATAGTTTTACACTGGATTAAAGGGACGTAAGACTATTAACCTCGAAAAAAATAAATATTATTCTCCTATCTTTTTTGAAAAATTTAAAACAATCCGCGTTAAAAAAATTTCCATAATTATGAATGTTATGAAGGAAAATGTACCAACGTCAACATTGAATATGACCATATCTTTAAAGCGCTATATCTCAAAATGCGTTTCTTTGATATTGCGCGCCCGATATCTCAAGAACTACCGAATATTTTCACATAAAATTTTTACCGAATATGTATTATTTGTATGTTAGACAAATTGAACCACATTCTTGTACATACTTCTCCAAAATAGGTTCTTTGGGCGGGGGATTAGAAAAGTTAAAATTTTAACTATTTTTAACATTTTTATTTTAAATTGGTATATAAAATAGAAATGAAATTTGAATGGTAATAAATTGTGGTTCAGTTTCTTAAACAGACTGTTTGGAATACTTAGATACCCAAAATATTGTGTTTAGACCAATATTTTATCCGTAATCATGCGCGCAATGCGGCTATCTCATTATTTCTCCGAAAATTATACCCGTATTTATTACTCTGTCAGATAAATACATACCAATATGAAGATTTGAAAATGTGTGTACTATAAGATAAAGATTAGATATTTTTCTAGACAAAAAGTGAGTGTGTGAATTGAATTGGTTCAGAGATAAAATGAAACAACAGTTTTCCGACATTTTTTCGAGGTTTAAGAGTCGTATGTTCCCTTAACTGTTGTAAGTCTGGATGTAAAAAAAATACAGAAACCTTAATTCAAAAATGCATTTTATAGATTTGAAAATGCCGATTCGTTTGGATTAGTTATATTAACGTCCCGTTTTGAAGAAACACGAGGGCTTTTGGGACGGACCTAGAAATTTTGAACAGCCATCAGATGAAGAGGATTTACAAATGCTGAAAACGTTACAAGAAGATAGATAGAATGAACTGCAGGTTTAACAAAATAGTCATGTGATTGCTTTCAATTCTATTGCCCTAGCAATGTTCTTGAAATGTGAAATAACGATTCCGATGCTGGAAACGAAAGGATTGATTGAATCAGTTAAGCTTTCGAGAACCAATCACAGTTTCATGGATTTTGGGTTCACTATAGTATTCCGTAGCAAATTGTATACCCGTTGTTATGCAGTTTGTTACAGAAGATTAAAC
Source organism: Araneus ventricosus (assembly GCA_013235015.1). Taxonomy (NCBI): domain Eukaryota; kingdom Metazoa; phylum Arthropoda; class Arachnida; order Araneae; family Araneidae; genus Araneus; species Araneus ventricosus. The sequence continues at coordinate 10,145 of BGPR01004174.1, read as the reverse complement.
CAACTTCAGCTCGTTGCAGCAGACTTTAGAGTATTTTTGATCATTGCTGAATGATTACCTTGCATTGTTCTCTAGTTCTTCCATTTCAAAATATAATGTTATTATTTTTGTTCTAATCCAGGAGACAGTGAACTTTGCAGACAAATATATTCCTCGTAAAAATTTTATAAATTTTTCGAGAGCCAAAGATATAATTTTGCAAATAAATAATTTAAAATAGTGTAATAGTTTTTATTTATTGATTTTAAGTATTATGAGTTTATATTTCCTGAGATTTTTGTGTATATTTGATATGGAATAAGTCGTATTCAATTTAAGGACCGATTCGAACTTGCCATCAGTAATTCAATTGCCAAATTTATCTATTTAAAGAAATTCCTTTATAAAACTATAAATATAGGGACCCAAAAACACTGAGAATGAAAAATTAAGAAGTGTGTGTTTCCTTTAGAGACCAGAGAGTTAACTCCAACGGAAATTATCTGCATCATGAAATGTGTTTCACTTTTTAAAACATTTCGTTTTGATGGAGTCTGGTAAAATACTCTATGGGGGGGGGGTGACCTTAGTGTCTTGAAGTTTTGCAAGACATAAAATAAAAGAAATAACCTTTATGTGAATAAATTCCTTCAAAAATTTCACAAATCAAGCCATTTTAGTTTTATTACCATTTTCAATTTTACTTCAGAGCCAGATATACGTATCCAAAGAGCATCAGTCTGTAATCCCTACTCTAATCCGTTAATTGAACCATGTTTGTGGGAAATTAGAGAAGGCTAAACTTTCTCCAGTATTCTTTCCAATTACTTTCTGAGTTGAAACCTCCCATCTGTTAACGTGATATCCAATCAGTTAAAAGGGACATTAACACTTAAAAGGAAACCGTTGTTTCGCGTAGATGCTGCCCAATTCTTTAGGAAAGTATAACTTTAATTGAACGATGCGATAGAACATTAATGAAATTTAAAGAATGTAAATTTTGTAATAGAACAATGCAAGAGAACATTAATTAAATGTAAAGAATGTAAATTCTTTAATAGAACAATGGATAGAACATTAATGAAATTTTAAGAAATGTAAATTCTTTAATATAACAATGCAATAGAAAATTAATGAAATTTTGAGAAATGTAAATTCTTTAATAGAACAATGCAACAGAAAATTAATGAAATTTTAAGAAATGTAAATTCTTTAATTGAACCATGCAATAGAACATTAATGAAATGTAAAGAATGTCAATTCTTTAACAGAACAATGCCATAGAACATTAATGAAATTTTAAGAAATGTAAATTCTTTAATAGAACAATGGATAGAACATTAATGAAATTTTAAGAAATGTAAATTCTTTAATAGAACAATGCAATAGATCATTAATGAAATTTAAAGAATGTAAATTCTTAAATAGAACAATGCAAAGGAACATTTATGAAATTTTAAGAAATGTAAATTATTTAAATGTCTCATCTCCCCTACGAAATGTAATTTTCGAATAATCGAAAATTCAAAATATTTGGATATTTTCTCACTGTGCGGAATTCTTCGAACATTTAAAAGACTATAATAATTCTGCAAAAACGGATAGTGTCATGCATCGCGTTGATTGCAAATAGCATTTCAGCGCTATTTAGCTATAAAATCTGGTAACATATCAGTCGGTGTTTATGAGAATAGGTATCATTTTGCCTCACTCTCAATAATTTCGCACACCCAAGCCCATAAATACGAACATAATAATTTAATTTTATAATATGAAATAAATGATGTTATGAAATTTTTATGCATTTACTAACACATTAGTTTAGTTTATTAATATTGAAACAAAATCAAAATCTTGATTGTAATTTTTAAAAGTGTTTTTCTGTAGTTTTACATGCTATTTTTCATTAAAAGACTCAAGTTTAATTATAAAGCTATTCAAGTCTGCAATATATTTAGTGAAAAAATAGTTTGTTATAAGCTGGTAAAACTTTAAGGGAATGGAACCCTAAGTCCGTTAACCCTAACCCTGTTAATTTGATGTACCTTTTCTCAAAATCTGTTATAGATTCATATTTGAAATTTTTTATACAAGTAAAGTGCATCTTTCTCATTATAATGAAATGATTTTTTTAAAAAATTCAAAAATTTATTTTTTTTTAAATTTTTTTGTGCCAAAACAAAAAATGTGAAATTGACCATTTCGATGTACCTTTCCTCAAAATTCGTTCCAGATACATGTTTGCAACTTTTTATCCAAGTAAAATGCACATTTATCATTATACTCAAATGACTTTTTCTAAAAAAAACTCAAAACTTTATTTTTACAATTTTTTGTTTCAAAATAGGGTAAAATTTCACTATTTATAATTAAATATTTTGTAAATTTTTAAAAAATTAAAAATGAACCAAAAGCTCGTTTCAGTATAATGTAAAAGGTGTACTTTACATCTGCAAAAAATTTCAAACGTGAATCTTTAACAGATTTTGAGAAAAGGTACATCGAAGCAACAGGGTTAGGGTCAACCGACTTAGGGTTCCAACTTCCCTTAAATTTTACGAACATCAATAATAGTAAGAAAATAATAATCTTATAGATGTAATGTCAGATTATCCTTTTCTTTTGTTGACTAAAAATAAACTTTCTCTCATTTCTGCGAAATTACTTCATAAATTTCGTACTCAATCCTGACATGTAATGTGATATGAAGAAATGAAAGATCTTACAAAGCTACAGCAAGGAAAAGTGCGGAAAAAATTGTACAAATGCTTCCAATTTGAGTAGATAACTGCTGAGTATATCCGCTATTGTGAGGAGAAATAGAATGCAGCGATTCCTTCTTCCTCCTCCAGAATTTCTTGAATGCAGACAGGAAACAATTATGTAAAAAAAGAATATCTTATGATAGCAAAACAGATTGACATTTAATGGAAATATAGAGTGTCCACACTTATCGTGGTCCAATAGATAATCTCTAAACCGTTAGAGATAGACGTATAGTTCCCATTGGAAAAATGCTTTAAATGAAGGGAAGAATTATATTTTATGTTTTTTGAGTCACTAAATATATCTCTGAAAAAAATAGGAATTCTAACTTTTTATACGGTCCCCCGGTTCTATCAGTCATATTTAGTAAAATATTCTTGACGCTAACATTTTAAACAAAAAAAGTCCCACTATTCTGCGACTAAAACCGAGCGAGTTACGGAGCTTTGAATTTCATGATTTTTAACCAATCAGCGGTCTCG